>CABFWB010001792.1:72626-96887 GCA_902151455.1 Timema bartmani
TAAGTTTAAATTTAATGAAGAAAGTTTCCCTAGAGAAAGAGGAAAAGTGGGAAAACAATCCAATAGACAGGTGCCATCTTCTTTCTTATAGAATAGTGGTACACAAACCCAAAAACGAGTAAAATTTCAGCATTGTTTCCTTTAAATAAAAAAAAAAAAGAGAAAAAGACAAACTAAATTTGGTACCAAGCAAATCTTCTCCCAAAAATGAGTTTGGCGTTCAGAACACCCCAAATATCCCGGCAATCGGGGAGAAGACTCACCTTCTGCTCATCGTCCGGCGTGTGTTCAAAATCAAACTTGTTAAAGTCGGTGACGACCTTGAAGTGGTCGCACAGTAGTGCCATCTTCTCTGTATTGCCATACGTGAGTGCGGCGAGGACCTTGGTGAGGTGCAGGAGCACAGAGGCGTTGCCACGAACCCCCGCAGCCGTGGTGCAGGTGAGGAGAGCGTGGACATGCTCGGGACCACCGAAGGTCTGAGAGTAGGACAAGAACGTCTCTAGAGGCTGCGACGCTGCTTTGGATAGGATTGTTTCCATAATCTGAAATAAAAAAATATGATGATAATAATAAGGCTGCTCGAATCAGAAATGTTCTCAAATCTCTAATATTCTTCAGGAATTGAAGGATATGAGGGTCCCATACCTATTAGCAACTTTATATTTTATCTTTCCACTTTTAAGACAAGGACTGAAAATTTGGATAGCAAACATTACATATTAATATTTATATGAAAAAATCTGTAGTAATTGAATTGCATGTCAAGATAATAATTTGATTTATCAGATCAGAATGAAATATTACTTAAAAATTGTGCAGTTAAACATTTTCTAGGTGAGTTTAGTACATAAAGTTATGTAAATGAATAATATATTTTTTTCAAACATAACAAAACTACAAAAAAATTTTCAAACTTCAATTCGTCTTTGATATTTAATATTTGATTCTAGTTTGTTTCAAATTGAAAAAGTGGACTTCGCACAGTCCTATGTGGCATCAAAGTAAAGTACAAGCTGTGTTTTATTGTTCTAGTTTTGTTCTCTAATGCTCTATCATAAACAGGAAGTTAGTTCCCCTAAAACACGTATAATCACACGATGTGAATATAGTGCTATCAGCGGAATGGGGATAATTTTCTATGACGAGGTCCTGGGCCGGCTACTACGAGACTCCACCAGTGTCGTAATCACGCCTGCCTCAAGTCTTTTTCCAAATCTGCCAACCACACCCTTGCTTTCCTCTCTACACTTTATTCTGCTTCATATAATAAGCATATTATTTCGGTATTTTAATATTTTATATTTAATTTTTAAACATTATTTTATATAAACAACATGATTCAGATGGTATAATTATAACAAACGTGAGTTATAAACTATGTCAAAAATATGAGCGGAAATGATTTTTCACAGGTCCCATCAGTATCTACCACCCTCTAACATGTATTGTCCCATTCAACTTGATGTTTTTCACAGGTCCCATCAGTATCTACCACGCTCTAACATGTATTGTCCCATTCAACTTGATGTTTTTCACAGGTCCCATCAGTATCTACCACACTCTAACATGTATTGTCCCATTTAACTTGATATTTTTCCAGAAGGCAGCTACAGAGTTGTACCTCAAAGAGCAAGACTTGCTATACTAACGATGTGGAACTCACATCAAGCAGCTGCTCCGTGACAGTCCCTTGCGATGCGTCACTCTCTCCAGCCAGACACAGCTGGAGAATACCCAGGAACACTGAAATGGCTCCCAGCTGGGACTGAATGAGGACCTCCTGGTTGCGTTGTACCTTCACACACAGCCTGAACAGTTTCAAAAGCACCTGCAGGAGGGGACGGGCCCGTGCTATGTCCTTGATGGCGGACAGCCGGTCCAGCATGATCTGTACATTCAACATCCATAATATTAGACAGAGTACTTTGTAGGTTCTAGGAGGCCACATTTGCAGTAGAGCAATGATTATTATAGGTATCTTATAATATAATATGTGGGGCCAATTCAAGCATGTATCTGTAGGGTGTTTAGGTTAAATTTTACTAAAAAACCTTTCCAAAACTTAATATTATATATACTTTGGAAAATATTTTACACAATTACTTCCACAAGAATTGCTGTATAGGGCGTAGTTTGTACCCACAATTATATGGGGGCAGAAACTGTAAGAGAGACAAGGAGACCAGGTTAGCTGTCACCAGGAGAAACAGGATTACATGAGATAGTAGTGAAAGCAAGGGTGAAATGGTATGGATATGTAATGAGTATGGAAAAACGAAGGATCCCGAAGAAGAGACGGTAGAAGCCGATAACAGCAAGTGTGCAAGTCAAAGGACAAGAGGAGATGGAAGTATTTGACTAAATTGACCTCGACACATGATTGACGACTAGTTTAAAGCCATTCAGACTATTTAATAAAGCCATGTGAACTTACCTGCAGTCCTTTGCAGTCGGCCATTACGTTGGCCATCTTATACACCTCTTCGTTGTTCACTTCTTGCTCACTCTTGGCGTCCAATGTCTCCACAAACTCCTCGGTGGCGTCTCCTAATAGGCCTCGCATACGATACACCACCCGCATGGCGTCTCCTTCCCCTCCTTCAGACACCCACACCTTTTTGTACACCTGCAAAACACCAACTTAACAATACAACAACCTTGAAATGTTTTTTTGATTTAGCTGATATAACAGTAAAAAATTAACTCCCAAAATTCTTTCCTGAATCGTGGTGAAAAGATTGATCAATTTGGAAATAGGAATATAACAGACTAATAAAAATGGCAATAGTAACTAAGCGTCAACATTTTTTTTTATAATGTGTTGATTATAGGTCATACATTCAATTAAGTGTTAAATTACAGGTCTGGGGCCAGGATGTTAAGTATGTCCTGGGGCTGAACCACCAATAAACAGTATTAGAACTTTATTTCAAATCTCAAATGTCCTTGAGGATAAATCGTCACCTCTCTGACGGGCAGGTCAAGGCTGATGATCTTGTTGTTGACGAGGAGCTCCATGCCATTGTCGTCCTCCAGTAGCGCCACCAGCTCACAGTCCTGACAGATCTTGTTCTTCACGTCGCGCATCAGAGGCCCCAGGCCCGGCTCTGTGCTGCTGTATGGGTTGCCTAACATGCGGCCCTGGAACATTCAAGCCTGATCTTAAAGACGTGATAATGAGCTTTGATCACAAATAAATATACAAACCAGAGGTCAAAGTCAAGTCAAACTGAACATCAAATAGATGATTAATCAAGTTATTAACACATTTTGCAATTCCATCACTTCAGATTTATTTGAATGAATATTAATTGGTAATAGGGATGGCCTCAAAAATTACGAAGCTTCGCCAATAAATATATTGAAACCCGCCTCGGTGGCGTAGTTGGCTAACGCGCCAGTCGTGTTGAGCTCGACCGCCGAGGACGGGGAGATCGAGGTTCGAATCTCGGTCGGGTGAACTGGGGGTGGTTTTTCCTAAATGGTTTTCCACTCTCCTTCCACGCAAATGCAGGTTCACTTCCTCTAAATTCAACCCTCCCAATCCTTAATCCATTAGAGTAATTAGTAATTAAGCGTATAACCCGAACGGGTAGTAAGACGCGGTGCTAAATATTATTATTATTATTAAATATATTGAAATACTCCATTTAAGTTCAATTATTTCTATTCTGAGGTGTTATATTCATCACTTATTTATATTCATGTGAAATAATGTGGAGTACTAGGAATGAACGTTATAATGACTTGAATATTTAATAGATTAGATTGATTTATTACAAATAATTGAGAGATAGGATTTATTTAGATTAAAAAATTCAGTTCTAATTAAATCCTAGACTTGGATTCGATAGGTTTAGCTCAAAATTCTAATCTATATTTCATACTTTCTTAATAAAATGAATTAATGCCTGATGGCTTGGAAATGTATAATAAGACTGTGTAGAATTACTGTACATTAATGGAAAGTAATTGAGAGTAAAGGAAACCAACCTGAAAGGATAGTTTGCCTAGGTCTAGATAGAAAAATACACTTCTCTCTTAATTTCTTCTTAAACTTTTACACTTCAACATTTTCACAGTTACACGTTGTTTTGAATTTTCAGAAAAATTCCTCTATCAATTGAAGAGACACAACGAACGTGTCTTCAATTGATAAAGGAATATTGAATGTGTCTTCAATTGATAAAGGAATATTGAATGTGTCTTCAATTGATAAGGGAATATTGAATGTGTCTTCAATTGATAAGGGAATATTGAATGTGTCTTCAATTGATAAAGGAATATTGAATGTGTCTTCAATTGATAAAGGAATATTGAATGTGTCCTCAATTGATAAGGGAATATTTCCAAAAATTTAAAACCATGTCTAACTGGAAAAGTGTAGTAGTTTAGGACGAGAAGAAATGAAGAGAGAAGTGTGTTTGTTCCTAGTGAGTCCTAACCTAACTATCCTTTCAGGTTGGTGTTCTTTATCATTCACTCCACATTAATGTGTACTTGTCATACTTGCTTAACAGATTAGTTTAATCAGACCGAAAACCAGTTTCATGATGGAGTTGATAGAAAACTATCTTGAGTTACAGGTCCTAAAGGAATCAAATGGGTGGGGGGTCGAAGGGGGAGAAGTGGGGGTGGGAGGGGGGTACATTGGACTCGATTTCTAAAAGCTACTAAAACTTGACTCAAACACAAAATTTTTGAGTACTTGCACAAACCCAAAATAAACTGAACGTAGAAAGCTAAGACAATTGAATGTACCTGCAAAAAGTCCTCCTGCTGAGGATCCTTCTCCAGAGTCAAGAAGAACTCTCCAACATCGTTCTCCTCCGGGTAGATGATGGAGCAGAGACGCTCAAATATAAACACGGGCGTTCGCACATCCTGGGGACTGTACTTCTGAACAGTCTCAATACAGATGGCCATGAATGCCTTGGTTTCTTCCTCGGTTCCTGAAAGACACACATATTCTTCTTCACACAACTCTGACCAGAAACATTATTACATCAGAGTAACACTTCTGTCGCATTATTGGTAGATGAGAAAACAATGGACGATATTGGTTGAAAATAAATTCAAACATTCATATGAGCTGTAAGGGTCTCAACTTAATATTGAAGATTAAGATTAACACTCTCAATTTATGTAGTATCTGTAACTTTTGAAACACAAGTGGCAAAGTAAATAATGCTATTGAGGTGTTGCTAATACAAGAGGTGTTTTTTAAGTAAGGACAGTTTCGTAATAAAATTGGAACTACTATATATTTTTGGGTATTTTTTTTATTCCATTCTACATACTTTATATACTTTTAAACATAGTTTCTTTTGTTATTTAGACGTTTGTTGAATCATGAGATAAGTTTTTATAGACCCTCGTCATAGAAGTCTGCCGTCAGCGAGGAAGGCCATTATTGAACCTTTCACTTTGTCATCGGTGTGGAAATGCTTGTCCATATCTTTTGATTTCCCGCGTTTTCGTTCTTTCGCGCATGTAAGCTGACAACAATAAACAAATCTGCGTTTCGTCTGACCTTAATGAAATTTCACCGCGCAATCTATAATAAACGCCGCGGCCTGCTGTTTGCCGGAGTGTTGTCGCTTCATGACAATGCGAGGCCCCATTCTGACCAAACGCAAACTCTCATCGAATCTTTTGGCTAGCAGAAATTGGATACCCCCTACACCCGTGACCTCGCAACAAGTGACTAAAATCTTTTTCTGCATCTGGAAAGTTTCCTTGCTGACAAGCATTTCTATGCCGATGACGAAGTGAAAACGATGGTTCAGAAAAGGATTTCCTCGCTGGTGGTAGACTTCTATGATGTGGGTCTACAAAAACTTATCTCACGATACAACAAATGTTTAAATAACAACAGTAATTATGTTGAAAAGTAATTGAAGGTATGTAGAATTGTATATTAAAAAAATTCCCCAAAATATTTAGCAATTCTTATTTTATTGCAAAACGGTTCTTACTTTAAAAAAACACCCCTCGCAGATCATATGAACGGCGAACGGTGACCCAGCATGTTTCGACAAAGACAGTCAAAAGTGATAATCATTAAGTGATAGACACACCAAAGTTCACAATACGTGTTTTTAAGAACTTTTACCTTCAAATGACTATTAAAACATATTTAAAGAAAATTTTAGCATTTTGGTTTCATAAAACATATGGTGAAATAAAACCAAATTGAATCTTTTCTCGAAATTGATTACTTGAGATTTAAATTTGAATTATGGTCAGTTTTGGTTGATCTAAATGCGATTTAACCATAACATTCCAATAATAAAAACAAAGTTCCCTAAGCCTATTAAGTTTATTTCCCTCAAGAGAATTTTACTGTGGCCAAATACAGCTAATCAAGAAGATAATGTGTTGAGTGCTCACCTAGTGGTGATGGGATATTAATTTGTATATTAAGAGCCAAGTGACTCACTTCCCCTCCCTGTCCCTTCCCCACTCCAACTATCCACCTGCCCTACAAGTTTAACTTCCATCCGCTGCTATAATAAATTACTCTACAGTCAAACACATGTCAACTTGCAACTCCTATTCCCAAAGTACCGACAGAACTCACCAGAAGTCATCTCCTCCAGAAGCTCCAGCAATTTCTCCTGGGTCTCGTCTATGAGCCGGGTCCTCTGCACCACCAGGCGCCTGAGAGAGAGGTAACCGTTGAGCACCGCCCCCACCAAGCGGCCCTTGTACTGCTGCTTGATGCTCTCCTGGTCGAGAAATGACGCCAGGAGCTCTGTCAGCATCTTCAGGGCATAGCCTTCCACATAAGAACAAACTATATGAGAGACAACAGAGAAGCACATCCCATCAGATGAGACAAACGAATGTGACGACCACACATTTACAACAGTGGACACAGCACGTGTGTGCCGGCCGGAGAGGTTGTGGTGGAGATTTCTGAATGGTTTCACAATACAAATTGTAAACATAATTCACTAGACTGGACTGTACAAACAGAATAGCCATCAAATGGTTACTTTAACCAGTCGTGCAGTGAGGCATGGATTAGTGATATAGCTCGCCAGAACAGGGTTGTCTACTGAATTTCCTGCACAGTGTCTTACTTCCCCTTTGGGTTAAACTATCATGCTAATGTGTTGGGATGGGAAAGTTGAATTTAGATTAAGTATGCCCACATTAGCGTGGAAAGAAAGTGGAAAACCGTTTAGGAAAAACTACCTTCCTTACAGCTAAAATGATGACCATGAGAAATGAGATTAGTATTCTAAATAGGGACCACTGTGTTAAAAGTTTTTTGCAGAAATGACGGGAAGAAAAATATTTTGACAACTGTAAATAAAAGTTGGTATAGTGAATATGTACGAATTCCCTGACCAATCCAATTCACTGACATGTCCCTGGACACCGTTTTTAATAAAAACCAACACTGGCACTGAGAATGGTGGGTCGGAGAGGTCACCTTGCGCTAGGTCGGAGGTGAGGGTGGTGTCCTCAAGTTGGTGTAGTTCGTGGATCTCCCTGGTAACGAGGTCCGCCAAGTGAAGCAAGACCCCTCTCACGGCAAGGTACTGCTTCCAGGGGCTCTGCTGAACCAGGGACTGGTACAGCGCCAGAAACTCTGCGGCGCTTTCTCCGGCAGGGCCCAGCTCGCTCAGGAAACCCGTCAAGAGATCGAGGACCTGCGACAAACACAAACTGGCTACACCTCCATCGATAGACATCAATCAGGCAGTCACAGGTGCAAACAAACATTTTAGAGCTCTTGATTGAGGAATTTCTGTTATAATTCTCTAAGGGCGTTCAAAAGTCCACTTCCTCAATTCAAAGTAAGGTATGATAAAATAATATAAAATAAGCTCAAAGTCGAACCTAGGTTTGAATATTAGAAAAGAAAAAGGGTTGAAATGTTGCGAAAATATATTATATTTTGCATAATTATAAAGTTTTTGTTACTAATGATTATTTACAAAATGTTTTATGTAATTTAATTAGATTAGATTTTTGACATGAAGGCATTAATTTGTGATGTAGTTAAAAGTAGCAAATTACAAAAATATTACGTAAATTAGTATTTAAACTTTAACGAAGGAAAAATGGTCCCAAACAACTATTTTAAATTAAACATCGAAAAGGGGATAAAAGGGCAAAGTCCACACACTTACCAGGAAACTGTAGGCCTCAAAGTTCACAACCAAAACAAAACACATGTTATTTTAGAGGTACATCAGTTCCCTTCTTGAGTAGAAGAGAATAAAACAGTGACCAGTTTCTTGATTAGAGGTAAAAACCCAATAATCAAGAAGCATGCAACAACAGAATTTATGTGACCAAGATCAACCTCTAGCCATGCCAGCACAGTCCAGTCTTGGTCAACCTCTAGCCATGCCACCACAGTCCAGTCTTGGTCAACCTCATAGCCATGCCAGCACAGTCCAGTCTTGGTCAACCTCTAGCCATGCCACCACAGTCCAGTCGGTGTTTTATTGTGGATTCACAAGTTCGACAAAAAAACTAGTGCAGAACAGAAACGTGGTCAAGTGATGAGCTCTAGGCCAATCACAAGATTTCTGCCTCATCGGCGTGAGTTGTTCTGTAGAGTTCAACTCATCTCTACTTTGTCCGCTCTGCCCGAGATATTTGGCACAGGAGAAACAACGCACGTGGTCTACAGCAAAGAGCAAGCAGACAGCTTCATTGGCTTTTGTAAGGAGATGTGAAATAAAGCATGTGTATAAATGTATTGGATTGTGCCATGACACAGCGTTATAGTTAGAAAACATCCATCTAAAATATATGTTTACCCACTAAAAATAAAATAGATTGATGGCTGGCTGTTTTAAGTTAGCATTGTAATGCATCATGGGTCAACATACAGCGAGTGAATTGCTGAGCCACTCAGGCAGATTTCGCTGTTTTCAGGAAATGTGAGAATCAAGTTTTACTCTCATCTGCCGAGGAACGGGACTGATCTACACTGAAAATTACATAATTATTGTGTTTTTGTTGCGTTTTAATTGTGAACTTTGAGGCCTACAGTTTACTGGTTAAGTGTGTCTATTTTATTTTCAACGTTTAATTTAAAATTGCCGTTTGGTGCAATTTTTTTCTTTTTTTACTATAGTTTCGAAGTAGTCTAGACGAACAATGTTATAATAGCTTTCTTCGGTGATCGAATGGTCTAAGGTGTCACTCACGCAATAAAATGGACCGCAGATGATGGCGATATCAAGGTTTGAGTCCTGCTTGGCTGTTCTAAGAGTGTTTTTGCCTAAATAGTTTTCCACTCTCCCTCCATACAAATGTAGATACGCTTCCTCTAAATTCTACCTTCCTCCTACCCTTTCAAGTTGGCTTCCTACACTACACTACACTACTTGACATTAGTGTATAGGGTTTATACATTGTCTTATTATATAATTTATACCCCCTTAGTATTATTTTCTAGAGCAGTGTCCCACAAACATGAGGCTCATAGTATAGCCTTTTGCCGCAGCAGAAAATGGAGTACGCACTCGTGCCAACGGTTGTACGATAAATCAGAAATAGCAGAGTATAGACTAATTTTTTCCTGAAGTTACTTCAAATGTTGCAAAATTAAAGGTTGAAGTTCTTTTTACATACTCGCTTCTTTCTAACATTTGGAAACATTTAGTTTAAACCTTTAGTAATTTGGTGATAAAGCTTTTGATTTTGTCCAATATTTGTAAGTAAGAAATGTGGATGATGCACGCACGGCAGCTGCTTGTACCAACTTTGTGTTCTTATTGAACAGTGTTGCGTGGCATACGGTTTAATGAAGTACAAAGAGGAACTACTCATATAATTACCTCCTTCTTCCTGGCTGGCACTTGGCACAGGCTCTCCAGCATGTTGCACGCCATCTGGCGCGCCAGGCGGGAGCTCGGGTTGAACAGCACCTGCTTAAGCCAGGCGGCGTCTGTCAGGCGCAAGGGGACTATTCCGCGTAGGGTCTTGTTGCGCCAGCGGTTGCCATACTTCTCCATCAGGTAGAGTGCACGCACCTCTTCCTGCACACACACACATCAATGCAAAGCGTCCATGTTATCGACACTTGATATGAATTACTTACAAAATAAAGTGATAGAGAAAGTGTTACGAGATTATGGTTGGCACAGATACAGAAGTTCACAGGGGTAGGTAGCGTTCATCTCCCCAACATGTTTCACCAAAATGTTTTTTTTAGCACCGCCTTTTACTACCTGTTTGTGTTAAACGTCTGTGTACTAATTACCCTCAATGTTTTAGGGATTATGTAGGTTATATTTATAGGAAGTGTACCCACATTTGCATGGAAGGAGAGTATAAAACCATTATGGGAAAACCACCCTCAGTACACTTGACTGAGAATTGAACCTTGATCTCCTCGTCATTGGCAGTTTGGTCTAATACGAGACTAATGCCTTAGACCATGCAAAAGAAGATTTCAAGGATCACTTTTTTAATTATTATTATTAATAAACAATATTAACTAAGTTTTACAAATTTTCAAGTTAAACAGTTCCAAACAGTTAATAAGATTGACATTCAATAGCTCATTTGATAAAATAGGATACCTTTATTGTAGAGTGTAATAAGTCCCTTTTTCAATTTTAAGTGAACTCAAATTGAATATATAATGAGATATTTTCAAAGCCGAAATGAAGTTTGTATATAGTTTGTTAGTTCTCTTAAGCTTGAAAAAAATGCTATGATTTTGTTATTTATATAACTTTATGCACTAGAATTAATATGAAAATATTTTATTACACAATTGTTTGTATTATTTATTTTTAATTTGATAAATCTTCCTGACCAACCTTCTTGAGGGGTTTATTGGACGTGGTGCCTGCGCCCCGAGACGGCATGTGGGCTCGCCATCTGTTGTACGAGTGTTTGGAGTCACCTTGCAACCACTTGGTCACATCCACACGGATACCTTCGGCAGGTCGGATCGTGGAGAGGGCGTCCACCGCCTTGTCCTGAAGTAATACCAAACAAGTGAACTAAAGATAGTCCTAATATCTTCAAGTCAGTCCAATCCAGTGGGAGTGGGCCACATTCTGTGACCAGAACTGTACACTGTTAATACGTAGTAACAATAGCTTATTATTTGAATGACATTTAAAACCATCCAATGGATGAATATAGTCAAGAACACTATAGCATAACAATATAGCCTTAGTTTTTAGATATTTTATTAATTCTTTTACAAAACAATTTTGCACACAAATATATGTGATTTAATATGATGTATTTCAATAGGATATTTGTAGCATATTTATTGAAAATGGGCTGATGCCAATCAGATTAACCATCTTAAATTATCGGCATGGGTAAGATTGGTAACATATGATCGGTGAGTTGCAAGACCGATAACAAATGATCGGTGATTTGCAAGATTGCTAAGAAATAATCAGTATGGGTTAAGATCTAGAGTTGGGTCAAATCCACTATTTTACTAATACGAATTTGAATCTACAATTTACCTTCAAACACCAAATCTCGAATACAAATTCGATTAAAAGATTATCAACATAAGAAATATAAATACTATAGAATATAAAATATAATTAGTATCTAAATGTTAACATAGTTTATTTTAAACCATTTAGTTTAACATTAATACATTCGGCTTTGTGTTAAAATACTGGTCTGAGGTCTGGTTGTTAAGTTCATCCTATAATTATAATTGGTTCTAAGCTACCTATAAAAAGTATTGGAGGTATAAAACAAATTTCAATTGAAAATATTGATTAATTTTATCCCCAAGGATTTGAGTGTAAAAGCCGTGCGGGGGGAACTAATGTTTGTGATTGTGTCTGACCTTGTTCTTCTTGGAGACAGGTTGTTCCGGTTTGATGAGGTTGTGTAGTATCTTGAGACAAGGCAGGATGATAGACTGCATGACAACAGGAAGTCTGGAGTCCTTGCAAGCCATTAGGAACAGTTGCATCACACACCTGGACACACAACATCACTCGATAAACCAACCAACAATCTTCAAGACTAATAGAGGACCTGAGATTCCAAAAGTACTGTCAGATTCAAGTGTAAGGCAGTGTTGTACCCAATGTCACACACGCAGTGGAAACACGGACGTTGACTGTAAGAGAGACTAGGAAAGCGGAGGTCTTGGAGAGAATGCTATCTGTCACCACGAGAAACATGAGATGGTAAAGGAAGCAAGACTGAGATGGCATGGGCATGTAATGAGGATAGAAAAGGAGAAGATGGAGATGAAGTATATTGGAAAAAGACCACAAGGGAGGCCAAAGAAGAGATGTGAGGAGCAGAAAACAGAAAGTGTGCGAGTGTGAGGAGAAGAAAAGAAACAACTAAAGGAATAGTGAAGGATAGAAGAAGATGGTGGCATTTTACTTAACTAGCCCGGCCACAGGTTGGAAACAGTTGATGAAAAGAAAAGAACGCAATATGGCTTTTAGAATGAACATAAGAACACAGATCACACTTTACACTGCTTCCACTGGACACAAAGTAATGATTGCCTTTTGAAGGAAATCAATCTTTACTGCCTAATCCTTGGCTTTCGGTTTCATTCTATCAAAACACATAAGGAGGGAGTGTAAATCGCGCAACACAACTTCCTAAAAGTGGAAACCAAAATACACAAAAGGGAGATAGGAAGACACTGGTAAATAATGATATGATATTTAGATATGAACATGCAAAAATAACAAATAACAAAGGACGAAAAACAGAAAATAGGGCCCAATTGTGTTCGTTCCTTTTTGTGTGTTTCTATCCCTTTTTACTGTAGCTTCTTTCATTTGTACAACAAAACATAACCCAAAAATGTAAGCAATAAAATAATTCTCATACACAAAAGCATGTGATCTGAAAGAAAAACTCTAGTACCTGAGTTTCTGCTCCCAGCAGGAGTCCTCTTTCTGCACCATAGCCGCGAGAAGAGCCATCTCATGGCGGACAGCGAAGGCCAAATCCAAGGTGGACACGTGTCCTCGAAGAGTCAGAGCGATACGATCCATCAGTAGAGAGCGCAGGTCCTCGGTCGCCTTAGGATTGTCTCGAGTGAGCAGGCAGAGAAGTTGTCTAACCTCCTCTTGCACCTAAACGATAGCACCCAACACTCGGTTTGGATAGCAGTCAATATCTACATACTATAGTATCAATGTGATGAGGATGTAAAAGGAAGAGATGGGAGGGGCAAGTGTCTAAGTGAGAGGAGGAAGAATGGTGGAAGGACATAACAAAACTGACATGGCCACCGGCTGGAAACAGTTGATGAGGATGAGTATAGGAAATAGTAGGAGCCAATAGTAATGGTGTGTAAATCTTCGAAAAGTTGAAGTCAAAGGTCAAATCTCCTTCGGCTTCGACTTTGAAACCTACAATAGCCTTCACATATCCGAAAAAATTCAAAGAAAGGATTAATCTTCGATTAATTATCAAACGATTTAATTTTATCTTACTAAATATTACATTTTTCAATATTTGATAACTTTAAAACCGTTACTAAACAGAATTTTAACACCGACTAATAATTTAACTACCACAACGTAAGCATGGATCAAAAGCGGGTAAGTAAATGTTAATATATTATATTCACTATCGCCAACATAATTTTGTAGGAAATAAAGATACCAATAAAGAAATAACACCAAGGTCACTGGTATGAAGCAGAGAAAGCGCTTTGGTTGTGCTATCATCCCAGCTCACGTCTAATGTTTGGTCCTTAATATCCCATCTCTTTGGAATTATCTGTGACAAATTAACAAGTGCATTTTGTCACAAAAGTTTTTCATAGCTTCTTTGCATTTTTTTTACTATTTAAAATGGCTGATACAGAAAGTGGGAAATGAAAACAGAATTTAATTTATAATTATTATTATCAGAGAAATGCAGATAAAAAGACATGCATGTATAAAGTTTGCAAAATATTATTATAAAATCAACGATGTAAGTAAAGATTAAAACTTTATTAATAATTTACTAAGCTCATCAGTAAGCCTGTGTGTATTAATTAGGTCACAAATAAGGAAATTTTTCTGGCCCTTGTTACTAACAAGATCTAGAAAAATAGTTAATTTAAAAATTAAAAGTAGCATTAAGTGACAACAAAAATCCTAGGTAGCTTCGACTTCCAACTTTTCTTCGCAAGTTTCAAGATTCACTTCACATTTAAAAAGTGGCCTTCGCACATCCCTAGCCAATAGTAGGAAATCTAACTATATTGATCCATGAAAAGATTATTATTATTATTATTAGCACTGCGTCTTACTACCTGTTCGGGTTATACACACTTACGCTAATGTGTAATGGTAGGGTGATTGTGAGATGAAATGGAGGACCTACAGTTTAACGTGGGATCCGAACCACGGTGGAGGCCTGACATTCCTCACATTCACAAGTTGTGATTAATACACGTCTTGTCAGAGATGAAGGAAGGGTTTGGTAATCAGATAAATCTGTGTCGGGACCGAGGATTGAACCCCGGACCCCCACACCTTACCCCCCTAGACCGCCAGGTCACCTTCTATGAAAAGAGGTTTGTTAACTTTTTAGCCCGGGACAGAGTAGATAAGATTGCTTCTTAAAATAACTGGGGGGCACAATTTCGACTTGGCTTGGAAAAAAAATATTCAGACTTCAAGAAAATAGTATTGACAGCTAAAATACTCAATTTATGTTCAATTACTGTTATTCTAAACTGCCATGTAGATTGTAAATTAATATCAACATGAAAAAATCTGAAATACTTAGTTGAATTGAAAAGTAGACTTAAGACACCCCTAAAAGAAACCCAAGTTTTGTTGAGTTTCGACTTGTAAGAAGAGTCTCAGATCAGATACACAATAATATAACAGAGGAAAACAAAAGTAAAAGTAAAATGGTAAGGAATGAGTGTGTGTACCTGGACAATGCCACGCCGCAGGTTGTGTTCCAACAGCTCGGCGATGAGCCCTCGTGTGCACAGGATCTGTCGAGACACTGCGTGGGACGCGAGGGCCCTCAGCAGAGTGAGACAGTGCTCTGTGGCGGACGAGGCGCAGCCATAGCAACGCCCCGGGTGAGTCTGGGTGGCCACAGGCAAGCTCTGAGGTGGGGTTGCTGTGTCCAGAGAGCTAGTAGAGGGAGGAGAAGTCAACAGGGTCCCCGAGCCACTGACTCGAGGGACCCCACCACCAGGGGTCATGCTCTGGTCCCGCTGGTTCCGGTCGTAGGCCACTAGTTCTCGTCGGCAGGCGAGTACTCGCTACAGGAAGTAACGAGATCAATCAGGAGGAATGTTTCACCAGAGAGTGTGCCACAATACTTATTAAAAATGTACTCCAGGGACTTGGCTTGTGCAAATCCAAAACAATTTCAAATTGCACTATACAGGGATCTTACAGACATAGGAAACATAAATTTAAGGTCTTTTTAAGGACTATGGGCGGTATGCTATCAAGTATAGTGAATGCTTAGTGGGCCGATAGTGTGGTCCCGAGCACACCATCGCTCCACCTTTTAACCTATGACGACGCAAGCAGACATACGCAAATGTCTACAAAGCAATCACTTAGTCAAGTTCTTGCATACAGCCCTAAAACTGTTATTTCTCGTACTACCAAAAGTTAAACACCTCAATATAAAAAATTATAAGCCGTACCAAATTTTAAATATACGGAAAGCAATAACTTTTCACTTAATTTAATGAACAGATAGGAGGACTATAAAAATAGTAATCTAACTTTGCTGTCACTTGGTTCATTCTCCTTGGTTTATTGGTTGATGGAGTCTTTCTCGATTCAGTATATATTGTAGTATGGCTAGAACAGGAATTTAAGCGCTAAGGTGGATGGGAGATGAACTAATAGCTTTCGGTGGCCATTTTAGAGCATAACTGTAATTTTAAGTACTTTAAGTGTTAATAGGTAGTGAAAGATCTTAAAAAGAATTATTACAAATGACAGTGTTAAAGCAACTTATAAAAAAAATTGTGAATGCACATGAATTGAGATATTTGAATTGAGATTTTTAAATATAGGAAATTAAAGAAAACAAAACTGTATTTCATCGACAGTAGTACTAATATGTTTGTCAGAGAAGTAAACACTGTTTTCCCTTGCCCCTATAGAGATCCCATCCCATGGGCGCAACTATCTGCGAGCTGATGACACGATAACAAATAAAACAAAAGAAGCGAGAAGAGCAGCTGAGAGTAAAGTAAACAGCAGGCAACAGCTAACGCTTGATCCAAAAGGATGCGCTGGATATTTCACACACCAGTGCATCTTAAATCATGGTCTTTACATTTAAAAAATAAATATCAAAACCTGAAAACTCCAGGACTTCTCAAGGCCCAGAGCAATCCAGGCTTTGAACAGACACACATTAAATTCCAGTTCTTTCAAGGACCGTACAAACCCTGATTATAATCTTTGGTCAGTAATTCATATCAAATACAAATAAAATATTTTAATCAAATCTGAAAAGAACTGGTATAAAACAAAGTTCTTTTTGGGTGTCAGCCCCAATAGTCCCTCCAAGCGCCACATATGGATGAGGTGTTACTTGCCAGTAACCTCTATTAGCAAGAAACAGCGAGAGTTTGAGAGTTGCCGCTGAATTAACCCCTATTTTCATATCCCTCCCCACTCAACCCCCAAGGTAGGCCTCCATTGTCAACGAATCTCAACTAGGACGAAGTAAGTTACACAATTCCTCTGCAACGCACGGTTAGTTTGTGTTATCACTTGATAACGGGAATGAACAGCACTAATTATTCTAGTGTCTCACCTGTATAATCTTGCTGAGCTCCTCGAAAGAACCCTTGCATTCCCCGCAGTAGCGCTGCGCCAGGAGTTGTATGGCCCTGTTCACCTGAGTGCTACTGCCCCCGGCAGAGTTATTAGGTGGTATTCCCTCGTCCATGCCACGGTCCAGACGGTGCTCGCTGATCTTCAACAGCAGCAGCTACAATCAACATATGAGACAACACTCGCAGATAAACAAGGAGGAGTTCTTCACGGCCAGATGAGTATCTCTTCCATTTAAGGATGTAGGGGTGTGCAAAGTAAATGTTTTCAATTCAAAGCAAACTCGAATCAAGTACATGAAATATTCTCAAAGCTGATATAAAAGTTAGAGCTTTTTTTTTTGTTATATATTTAGAAAAAATACCATATTGCACTTATTCAAATTACTTCAATAAAATCACCTAGAAAATATTTTATTGCACAATTGTTTGTAATATTTCATTCTAAACTGATAAATCATGTTTTTATCACAACATTTTCTACATTAATTTAAAAGTTTTATATATATAAAATAAATTTTAAAACAATAAGCAACTATAAAAATATAATCGAAATTCGATTCGAGAATATTTCAGTTTTCATATATACGATTAAAGTTAACTTTTATTTGAAAAAATGGACCAAACACACTCCTTATTTCATATGTTTAGTAACAACGGGAGGGAGGTTTACCTCTAGAGTGGGTTTGTTGCCAATGAGCTGCTTGTAGACCCTGTCTGCTTTCTCCAGTAGTGTGTTGATCGTGGCCACAGTCTTCTTGCGGTCATCGTCACTCTCGATGGGATCCACGGCGCAGCAGGGCCGGCCCAGGAGGGTGTAGTCAAATTTGGCGTATTTGCAGAACCCGCAAGCGTGGCACAGGAACGGATCCTTCTCGTCATAATTGATAGCCCTGCGCCCGGAGAGATTAGAATAAACTTGACAGCTTAGTAATACCGTTGATTTCAACTTGTATCAAAATAGTTTTAATTAGGGATGAGATTTCCGAATCCTTAAGGATGTTAGAGGATTCAACAAAATATGGGATTGAAATTATAAAAAAAAGTTTAAATATTAGGATGCAACACCATCCATACACTGAGCATGCATGACTTGGTGTATGGATGTTGTTGAAGCGAAGGGAGTACGTAAGGATAGGGAAGTGTGAGGATGGATTAGATACAATTCACCATTTAGTTTAATAATATTTTGAAGCCAGAGTCTGAACGTTCTTGCCAACTACAGTTCCGCCCAAAATTGACTGACTCCACAGCCCTGTCTTCTACACGGCTTATAACCGGTGGTCACCAATACTTGTCCTCTCCCTTACACACTTCAAAAGAGGCAGAAATAATCAGGCTCAGATCATCGGCTTAACCTAACGTGCCATAATCGGCCAGTGATCAGATCAGCAATCTGCCCAGCCATTAAATATATGGGTCTTTTATCTTCAAAGTTTAGAATGAGAATTTGTTTTAGGGCTCTAATACTGCATTTTGGTGGCTCAGCCCCAACATAATTATAGGACAAACTTAACAACCAGACCCCAAATCATTAATTTAACATTTAGTTACCGTTTCTATTTTTCAACTACATTCTTATTTCCTTTAATGTTCATCTTTTTTCCAGGATTTGGGATTTAAAAGTAAAATGAAGAGTGGTTTGTGAAAAAAAATTCGACCCAGCGCTAATCTTACTATCATGATTCTCTCTCTGCCTCGATTCTTAGCTCTCAAATCTCAGGAAATGAAAATTCTGGCATTTAAACAACACAGCAAAATTTAAAATTGGGTTATTTTTAGGCGTGAGATTCAATATATTCATAATTGTATTTGAGATTTTGGTGAATCTCAAATCTCTTAAAAACCATAGGATTCAAGGATTAGATTATGACATCCAGTTAAGTACTAAATTACTGGTCTGGGGTCTGGTTGTTAAGTTCATCCTATTATTATAATTGGTTCTGAACCACCAGTAAGAAGTATTATAGCTCTAAAAAACAATTTCACTTGAAAAATGGTCAAACTTTTTTTTTTTTAAGGATTTGAGTCACGGACAGAAATTTTCTCAAATATCCTTAAGGATTCGAGGATTCCATCCTTATTGTTCATTCCAAAATACAACTTCCTATTTACCACAAATCAGTCTCTCCTGTTATCAGTCATGAAATATTTGCACAATAGAATAAAAGTAAGATTCAAGCTGTAAAGACTCGGGGGGGTCGAACTTACCGACACTTGTGGCACTGGAAGACATTCTCTCCGCAATTAGCGCACACACCAGGGTTGGCCGGGACTGAAGCCGAGCAGCGCGGGCACTGCAGGGTCTCCGAAGATGCCTGGATGTTCTCGTAAAAGTCAGAGTACTCTATCATGAGGTTACAGGCCACAATGGGCAAAGGGAACTCCATCTTCACCTCTGTCTGTCCGCTGGCCAAGGTCACCTTCTTCGCCTTGTGCCACATTGCTGACACAACACAAGAAATAACCATTGGAACAGTCCACAATCCAAACAGTCGGTATTATACACTTACAAAGTGAATAAAAGGTTTCATTAGTTATTAACTGGTAGGACTTTATATTTTTACAATTCATTTTAGTATCAATATACAGACCTACCAACCTGCCGAAAATAATTAGTAATAATGTGTTTTGTTTTAGAGCTATACAAATGAGATGGTTTAGTCACGTAATGAGGATTAAAAAGGAATCAAAACAAAAAAAAATATTTGAGATGAAGGATGTAGGAAAAATAATGTAAGGGAGGCCAAAAAATAAGATGGGAGGAGCAGATAACAGCAAGTGTGCAAGTGAGAAGAGAAGAATGCAAACAAATAAAGAAGCAAGAATGGTGGAAAGAAAGAGGAAGATGGAGGCATTTTACTAAACTGACCTGGCCATAGTTAAACATTTATTATATATATATATATTTATGTTGATATCCAGTTAATTTGTTTAGTGAGTTTGATCTCTGTGTTAATTGTTCCTTCTACATATCCCTATTTTTATGACCATTCATTTTTTTTACCAACTTGCTTTTTCCATCCCTTTCTTTTTTCATTTGACAACCAAAGACCAAGACATACTTTGGAGCTTCTTGAAACTGGTTGTTTGATTGCATTGTGGTGTGTGTGTGTGGTGATGATTGACTTTTCTCTTGGCTTGTTTGGATGAGGTTTGTGAAATAGTGCACAGTTGGAGGGAAATGGGGTGTGGGTTGGAAAGTGAGAACAACGCAACAGAGAGGGTATGAAGAGTAGATGAAGAAGAAATAGGAAAATTATATCTCTCTCTGTATGGCTGTTAGAACACAAGTTAGCTTAGTGCAAGAGAGTACTAAGTACATCTTAAAATCATCAATGCTCCAACTTGTCTCTGGTAGGAAGTCAGCACCCAATGAACAGCTGTGCTCCATAGGATGGTGAATTGTATACAAATAAATGTTTTTGTTACTATTAAAGTATATTTAAAAATTAATTATATCATTTACTATGGCTTGAATTTTTTTTTAAACTATTTAAAAACAATTTTATTTTAAATTACTTATATCATTCAAACAAATTAAAATAACTTTAATACATAATTGTTTTTTTCTTAAATAATTATTTTTTAAAATTATATATTCATTCAACCAAATCCTGACTCTGTACAAACAGTTCAAACGATACAAAATAAAAACAATACACAAGCCCCAAACACCGACCTGGTTTGTTCTTGAGTTCGACAACAGCCTGTACACTGCGGTTGTTGTAGAAGATGTTGATAGTACGAACCATCTTGGTCCTCTTCAAGTCCCCAATACGCAGGGTAATCTTGCTGATGGTGTGGCTGCCTACCAGCTTTACAATCTGAAGTTGTTGTTGTGAACTTAGAGTCAATCTGAAATAAAACATTGGATTGCTACATACATGGAGGTTTTCTTAAGAGTGATGCCATGTTCTGAGGGCTGTTACCCAGATAGTGCTGTGTTCAGTGGCCTGTTACCCAGACCACATCGATGAATGTACCTTGATGGACGACAACTTGATGCTGGTGAGCGGGACTTCAGGGTTGTTGCACACCAGACAGGGTTCAGACTCGAGGTAGTAACCGTCCAGCTCGACAAACTGGGCGAGATGGCTGTATAAGTTGGCGTTGGGATGATGAGCCAGCAGTTGGTTCTGTGTGTGGAGGACGCTCACTGCTTGCCCTATGTACTCTGATATCTACAACAAACAAGGGGACACAGAGAGCCATTTAGAATGAGAGGGCTGTTTTCACATGAATAAAACAAATCCAAGCTTTTTTTTATAAATAAACATAATTTATTTGTAATTTGGCAAATACCACATCATGCAATATTAATTTCAATGCGGCAACACTGGCGATAGCGCCAGGCCAGGGCTACAGTTCATACGGATAGTATCAGTTTCTTCTTATTTTATTGGTATGAATACGGATCACAGGAAAAATGAGTTTTTTCAGGATATTTATGCTTTTTTTTTTCTGAGGTTAACATTAAAATCACAATTTCTACTTTTACACATTACGATACTTAAAGTTCGATAGATTAATTCTTGTTTCCAGCTTTTAAAGGATTTCATGCTAGGTCCAAGCAAGGACATTGACCTTGCTAAGCGTGGTCATGTTTGGAAGAGTTATATCTTCTTAGTTTTTATTCCCTTCTCCTTATTGTCTCCTATGATGATATGTTTTGGTGTTATTGTTCGGTATAAACCTAAAGTGATAATCTATTATTTCGATATTACTATTTGTAGGACTCGAAGATAAAGATATTGAGATATCGAGTTTGATATCACTAAGAGTGAAATGTTTGGTGTGTATTTATATTTGATTTTTCTCCGAATATGTTAATAAATAGATAAATACACAATATGAACGAAAAATGTACACAGTTTTATTCTAGTATTTTTAATGGTTACTTATTCGACTCGTATTTACATTAAATTTACATAAATTATAACATCGCCTTCAGCTTATAATATCATCGCTTTTTGGGAAAAATAACATTTCCCCTAAAAATAACCTCACCTTTTGCATATGTCTAATTATAAGACATATGAAGCTACGACAGGCCTAACAAGCCGGTAGTGAAAATTATAAGGCTTGAATAAAAAACTGACCACAGGCTGGAAACAGTAATGGTTGGAAGCAGCCAGAACAGATTGTCACCAAAGTGATAAGACCTCTCTATTATTAGTGAGCTGCCATGAGTACCTTCCTAGTGGTCTGCGTTGTCTTGAGGGAGAAGTACCCTAGAAGGTCAACAAACTGGGCAGCCTTGCGGCCATACACGGGCAGCTGTGGCCACAGTCGCCAGAGTAGGTCTAGCAGCGCTTCTTGATCTGCGGTTGATGAATTCCTGGTTCAGACAAAAACAAGGCTCGTGTTTTATTGACTTTGTGCGCTATAGCGCTGTGGGGCGAGAGAGATGTACACATTGTACTACTTACAAACTAACTTAACTAGGACAGAAAATCTTAACATTACGGGTGAGCCAACTACTTTTTTTCCTTTCAATTTAAAGCGAACTTGAATTAAATATTTTAAATATTCTAGAAGCCGAATCAAAGTTTGAATATTTAAAAAAATAATGATTCTATGCCTGCTGAAATATTATATTGTGCTCATTTATTGAACTTTCAACACAAAAATAATTTAGAAAATAATTTATTTATGGATGGGCCCTCAAATCCTACCAAATTGTTAATTTTATTTCTTTCTTTCTATTTTTCAAGTGAAGTTTGTTTCAGAGCCCTAAAACTGCTTATTGGTTCTTCAGAACCAATTATAATTGTAGGATGAACCTATCAACCCTGCCCCAGAACAGTAATTTAACACTTAATTGAATGTATAACTGTAATAGTAAATGGATTAGAAGTAACAATGTTAGCATTTAGTTACTTTATGTATTTTATCTTGGTATATTATAGTTATGTTCATAATTTTTTTCAAGATTCAGATTCATAAAATAGTGGATTCGACCCAACTCTATAGTTTCATTGCACAATCTTTTTATAATATTTCATACTAATCTGATAAATCAAGTTGTAATAACATAAATTGGAAATCAATTACTTCAGATATCATTTGAGTATTAATTAGTAGAGTAAAAGCTCAGAATAGCAACAAGTGAATTGAAAATAAATTGAATATTTTGGCTGTCAATATTTTCATTGTAAAAACTTGTAAATCGCCGAGGCTAGAATTTTTTTCCTGGCCCAAATCAATGTTTTAAAGCTTCACACACCCCTTAAAATTAAGGAGGGACACGAGAAAAGGCCAGTGTTTTTGAAGTTTTTATATCAAAATAAATCAAATACTGCGCTAGTAAAATGTAGAGTTCAATTTTCTTCATACAGTGATATCAAAAGTTGTTGAATATCTGGAATTTAACGACAACATTTTCTCTTCATTTAAAAAGTTTGTCATCTAATGCAGCTATGCTCATGAGAGATATTCAAGAACTGTTGATATCACCGTATGTAGAAAATTAAACTACATGTTTGTACTGAGGCAATATTTTATTTATTTTGACTATAAAAATGTTTTTCTATAAAAACTTGAAAAGCACTGACATTAACTTGAGTCCCTCACACTTACACATCTATGTTTAAAAATGAGGTGGCCCAATGGCTAAATAATTTTATAATAGAGGAAACTATAAAACTAAAGAAAAAGGAAAAATAAACTACTAATAGAAAATTTGATGAAGAAAGCCTACCAAGGGAAATAGGAAAAATGTGGGAAGAATCCAATGCACAAAGGTGACATCTTCCTTTCTTCTGTCTTATATAGTAGAAATAGTCTCACACACACTGGATTACTCCATTTTTAATTTAAATTCAAAATGGAGTAATCCAGTGTTTTTGTTATTTGTACTCTCTTCTTTGTGTTTGATAAAGGCAACAATGCTGAAATATTCTATTTGTGTTAAAATGTGTGTGAGACTATTTCTACTATAGAAGAAAACAAGAAAGGAAGATGTCACCTTTGTGCTTTGGATTCTTCCCACATTTTTCCTCTTTCCCTAGGTGGGCTTTCTTCATCAAATTTACTATTAGTAATTTATTTTTCTTTGTTTGATCAATTTCCTTTATTATAAAATTACTTCCACGTCTTTGTAGGAGTCAAGGGTTGAAGTGAGACTCACTTGTAAATAGCCAGCACTAGAGCGTGCGCCTGCCAGCGAACTGTTGTAGCGTTGGTCTCCAGCAGGAAGCTCTTGACGAACCTAGCCAGCAGCTCTGGTGACACCTGCTTGTTGATCTGTGTCACCAGGGAAACACACTGGGCCTCCTCAAACCTGGCTTCAGTGTCAGAGTCCTCAGACTTCTCCCGCTCCTTGCGTGAGGGGGCCGCAGGGGCGGCTGTCGTTGAACCGCTGCTTGGGGTCTGAACATGAGACTGACGATGTTAATGTTAGTTTGATAATAATACCTTTTGTAATTAAGGTACCTACAGGTTTATATTTGATTAAATTGAGTGTTAGTGTAGTTTATTCTATGTTGATG
>CABFWB010001792.1:101891-125376 GCA_902151455.1 Timema bartmani
GGGGGGGACCTCAGAACACCATAACCAAAATTCGAACTTTGATCTCCCCATCATTGGGCAATCTAAGCTACTGCTAGTGTGTGACACCTTAAACCATGCGGCCACCAAAGCGGTTCTGAATATTGTTTCATTTAAATGCCAGAACTTTAATTTCCTGTGGCTTTGATATGCGTGGAACAAGAGAATAGAGGATTACGACCGGTTCTAGATTCTTTGGGTAGCAGTAGGAATCTAGGATGTCGAGAAATAAAGTTTGACATCCTTGGTAATGAACAGTTGATACGGTGCACTATGGGAACTGAGAAGCTCACCTGCATAAAGGGGATAGCTCTGACACCTCCCGCCTCCTTGAGCTGAGGTATGTACAGCATCAGTTTCTCTAACATGACGAGGCGCAACGCGTGAAGCTTGGAACTATTCTCCGTGTCAGGTTCCGGTTCCTGCTCGTGCTCCAGTCCGTCTGCGTCCTGCGGCTAACAGTGTGTCAGGTGAGGTTAGTATTTGGTAGTGACACTTGGCAAAAACAGGGATACCAATTTTGTAGGTATGGAAGGGGCCAATGTTTATTAAGACCACCAAAAAGGATGAATAGAGTTCTACTGTACCTGGAATCCAGCAGGGGCCCCCAGGGAACTGGTCTCGCTCCTAGCCCCAACCAAAGGCTCCTGTATATTGTCACCATAGGCTGAGCTACGACCAGATACGTTGTGCTCTCCTGTGATGCTATCCACACCACTTCCTCCGCTCTCCGAGCCAGCACTGCCCCCCTGAGGGCAACAACAGCACATGTCATTCTGCGACACTTGTAATATGGGACCCTTACTGTGTGTTTCTCTTTTAGCTCTGTCGAGTGGCAGCTTTGTCAAGTATCAACTGTGCTATTTTCATTGTCCAAGAACTATCAGGTTTGCTACTCCGAGTTGTATATAATAAGTAATAAAGTAAATAAATGTAACAGAATGATAAAACAAACTATGCACAGAAGAAGTAAAATTATATTTGGTAACATTTCAATGTTTCGATGCTTTCATTGCACCTTATATATATATTTAATGGTAATATAGCACGTTTAAGGCACTTTATGCATCCCTATCCTTCTTTCCAGTAGAGTATTTAAGGAAAGGAATGATTTGTGTTTGGGAAGGCTCACTATCATAAAAAGCTATTAACAAGTGATAAAAATGTGGTGCAGATAATTTATCTGGGGCTGAACACTCCTAACAAGAGCCCGGGAATAACCCACTACAAGGCACGTTGCAGTTACCTGCTCCGCAGGGGAGGTCCGCAAAGTGCTGCCATCTGTGGCAGCAGTGGAGCCCTCATCGTCAGAGCCCCCAGCCGAGGCAGTGGTGTCTGAGAAGTGTCCTGCCTCTTGCCCCTGTGCTGGGTTCTGGGACTGAGCGAGCCCCTGGGAGGCCAACGCCTGCAGGCTCTAAACATAAGACATTACCCTCAGACAAAGGTATAACCACTCCTGCTTGTCACACGTTTTAGACATTTTTTGTTGAAGTCTGTCGATCACTACTGTTATTCTATTTTGACAAGAATTTGTTGTACTATTTACTAAATTTTGACTCTTCGGCATGTGCTATGCTAGAGGGAAGTAGATATTATTTGTTTTCAGGGTTAAAAATAAAGATGTTCAGGTAAGAGATGGGGTACATGAGATAGTAGAGGAAGTGGGCACATAATGAGAACGAAAAAGGAAACAATCACAAAAAGAAGAATGATGGAGTTGAAGTGTGGAGAGAAAAGATTGCAAAGGAGACGAAGGAAGAGATTGTGGTAAGCAAGTGTGCGGGGGAGAGGTGAAAAATTTAAGAGGAGGAAGAGTGTTGGAAAGACAGAGAAAGATTGAATGGATTTTAATGAACTGACCCGGCCACACAATGGAAGCGATTCACGATTATGTTTACTTTAAAGGTGGATTGATTTTTAAATGTGAGTAGTTTGAATATTTTTTTTTCCTTATTTAAGTGATCATATCTTTGGAGTGCAACCTGTATTTGCAGGTTGATATTGTATCAAATATTGCTAGAGAATTTAACACATAAATCAACACATCTATTTAGAGATTACAGCCCTTTGATACTGTGCTCTCATTTAAGTACATGTGATGACAAATGAATAACCATATTGCGATGGCCCCTTTAATTAGTTCCTATTCATTGTTCTAGTACTCTTTAAATGTGACAAATATTGTACCTCGAAAGTGAACAACCCATTTGTAATGTTTCGTGAAGTCTTACCTGCAGGGCTGGTCCGCTGAGGTTGTGCAGTCCTTGCAGGTTTGCCAACCCTTGCTGCAAGACCTGCAGATCCGCTCCACCCTCGTGATCCTGACAAGAAAATTCATCTTCATCTTACCAAACAACGTAAAAAAGTAAATAAGGGTGTGCGAAATCCACTTTTCAATTTGAAGCAAATAAATAAATCTAATTTGTGAATAATTCTCAAAGCCAAATCAAAGTTTGAATATTTATTTGAGTTGTTTTAAGCTTGAAAACATTTATTATATTCTGGTTAATTATTAGAGAAAAAATTTGAATATGTTTTAATTTATATTTTTAAATTCTAAAATTTCAAATCATTCAGACATTTTCAAATACGTAAAAACTAGAGTTGGGTCGAATCCATTAATTTACGAATCCAAATCTCGAATCCGAATCTTAGAAAAGATTATGAATTTAAGAGAAAATATTTATAGAAAATACTATCTTATAATACGATAATACGGTCAATATAACATTGATACATTTTGTTAAGTGTTAAATTACTGGTCTGGGGCCTGGTTGTTAAGTCCATCCTATGATTATAATAGGCTCTGAACCACCAATAAGCCTTATCAGAGCTCTAAAACAAATTTCAATCGAAAAATTAATTTTTATAATTTGAATTACGAATTCAAAATTTCCTCAAGTTCTCAAATCGTCAATATACTTTTGGATTTATTTGTTCACTAAAACCAAATAAAAATATCCTTTGTCCAGAAATTATCACAAAATGTAGTCAACCTCCATCTTTATTATTTATTTTGTGTAAACTTCGACTCGGCTTTAAATAAAATATCCACTTTTTCAAAGAAAATTATGGCTTTAGAAATTATTATGAAGCCAACAAAGTCAATTTATGTCAATTATAGTCATTCTGAGCTGTTACACACTAAAACGAATACTCATATGACAGGAATGCCCAAGAAAGCCTTACAGAACAAAGAGAAGGGTGGAACACCACGGACAAGATGGATGGACCAAGCTCAGAAGGACATGGAAGCTAAAGGAGTGGACTAGAGACGTGTGGCTGAGGGATCGACAGGAATGGAAGAGGATGCGTGCAAGACGACCCGCAGAGGCGGAAACGTCGAATGTTGATGATGGTATGACGAATTAGAAGTATTAAACGATTTCAGGAAGTCATGTCAGCGAATATTTAAAACCATGTTTAGTCTACCTGTAGACTCAAAGCTATGGCCAGCTCGACCATGGTCTCATCATCAGCATCAGGGGGAGATGTCTAGGAGGGGATGGAAGGCACCTTGGGCCCCTAATAGGGCCTCAATGGGGTTCACATTCACAGACACACCGCTTGCTCCAGCACCTGAAACAAGTCAACAAGGATTAAATAATCGAGAAGGGAGACAAAAATTGATACAACACCAACTTAAAGGACCGCTGAAATAACACAATAACTCATTAAGTAAGTAATTAACTATGTCTACTGTGACGACCAGATGTAAAATTCAACTGCGGCAAAATCATAAACATTAAGTATTCAATATTCTTAGAGAATTTTCAAATTATAAAAGTAGAGGTGGACCAAGTACCGCTATTTTACAAATATGATTCTTGAGTTCTCATTCAAATCTGTAATCTTTCATTCAAATCCCTAACCTTGAACATACAGGATAAGATGAAATAGGAATATAACAGACTAATATAAAACAGAAATCTAATTTTAGAAACATTTTTGGTTAAAACTAATTCATTATAACTAGGACTGGGGCGATCATGAAGATGCCGATCATTTGGTTTATTTAATTTTAATAAATCACTAATAATACTAAAAGAGTGTCTGGCCAGACTATCCTGCTACGATAATGGATCAGATGGTACAGCCGGGGACTCAATGGAGGGAAATAACCTGATCCCTCAGGGGGCCAACAGCTTCTGGCAGGTGAGCCCCTTTAGGATGGCGATAGTCGCGCAGTGGAGGAAATGCCACTGGGTTCCATCATGTAGAGTTAAGCTAATAGACTAATTTGATTTCGTGGAGCTCTTGTATGACAATAGTTCAGTTCAACATCACGTGTCATGTTCTTCCCCCTCACCCGCACCTTTGTCCTGTCTTGTTCCCATTGGTCACTAACCCCACAATCAAGAATGTATTTTCAAAGGGCATGTTTTAGGGTAGCGTAGCTATCTCAAATAGAATATATTGGCTTGTTATAATGTGTTTTTTTTTACAATTACACTTGGTTCTAGAGGGCTATGGAGGCCACCCTTAGGGTGATTGTTTGCGCTTGATGCTCCACGATTCTAGAAGGCAAGAACATAGAGGCTAGATAATACCATTGTTTTAAGGGGTCAGTTTGCATTTGGTTATGATTGACCACATATATATTTATTGCGCTACATGTTTGTAAATTAAGGGGACAGTTTGCATTAAATGATGACTGTCCACATTTATATTTCTTGCACTTCACGCATGTACATTAAGGAGTCAGTTCGCATTTAGCTATAATTGCCAACATTGTTCTTACTTGCACTTTATGGGAAAATAATTCCCTTGTGATGTTCTACGGGACACGTTTCGCTAGAGCGGGTTTATTTGACCCGACAGCTACTGTGAGACAAGAAGGTGCCAGGGGTGTCTTGATAAGCTGTACGTTGTCCCCATTCTCACGTACAGTTTAGAGACTTGCACAGTAAATAGGAACTAACATGTGAAATGATAGAGACAGAGAGATAAGAGTAAGGAACAAAGATGTGAGAGAGGAGTTAGCTGAACAGACAATATTGGAGAGCGCTTGTTAGCAAACACCATACCCGGCCAGCTGGAGGGGTTCCACGATGATGATGATGATTAAAAACAACGGTTCATGTGGGCCATTTTTATTTTGTTCAGTGTAGTAGGTTTGCTTATGTGTTTTTAAATGAAAATTATTGAATTAATTTAAATATAATTCATTCTAAAATTGATAATAAGGAAAGAATACCATAAATTTATAAATAATCAATTTAAAATTTTAACTAATTAAGATGGTGGTGGTGGTGATGATTGCCAGACTCACCAACGTCAGGCGCCAGCAGTACCATNAATCAATTTAAAATTTTTAAAGAATAAAACAAGAGGTGGTAGTAAAGCCAGACTCACCAACGTCAGGCGCCAGCAGTACCATGGGCTCGACGGTGTCCACCTCAAAGTGTTGCTCCTCATTAGAGTCTTGCGAGGGCTGAGAGACAGGAGGCCCCTTGTCAGTCAATTCGAGGGTTGGGGAGGAGCAGTGCGGGGGGCTCGGGATCAGGACGCGGCGACGCCTCAGACGAGGCCTAAGCACTCTGATGAGTGCCTGCTTGGCGCTGAAGCTCACTGTGGGGTCCTCACACAAGAGCAGCTGGAGGTACAGCTTGGCCGCCAACGGGACTGTGGTCTCAGGGTCACACGTCGTGAATGCGTGGCTCACCTCGACCAAGGCGTGAACTGTGGCTTCTATGTGTGTCAGACCTAAACAGACAGGAATGATCAACTATTTTACTAAGAAAATTAACAGTGTGCAAGGTTCGAAACAAACAAATCACTTCTACTAAGTTTTGAAAAAAAGAATTCGGCTTGGACGCCAATAAAATATTGACAGCTAAAATACCAATTTATCTGAGATATTGCTTGGGTCAAATCTAATATTTTACAAATCCAAATCCAAATATTGGAAAAAAATTATTAACATAAGAGGAAATATAAATAAAATAGAAAATACAAATAGTAACTAAATGTTAACATTGTTTATTACAATCCATTCAATATAACATTTAGAGTTACATGCAGTTAAATGTTAAATTACTGTTCTGGGGTCTGGTTGTTAAGTTAATCTTATAATTATAATTGGTTCCGAACCACCAATAAGCAGTATTAGAACTCTAAAAAACAAATTTCACTTGAAGAATTAAAAAAAAGTTTTTTTTTTAAGAATGTGAGTCATTCAACATTTTCTCGGATCCTCAAATCTTTAATACCTACCCTTAATGATTCGAGAGATTGGAAGGCCCATCCTTATTATATATATTACAAATTAATTCATAAGGAAATAATGTAAAGTATTGTTAAAATATTTGCAAAGATTGTTCGTGAGGTGAAAGTTTTTTAAGTGAGCATGTGCTGAAACAGTCGAGTCCAAGTTTCCCATAGAGGTGGGAGGGTAGGGTATTAGGCACATTAGATTTTCTACACTTAACCATTATATATAAAAAAAATCATGCTTATCTCTTTTGTCTGACAAAATAATGATTACGAATTAAGTTGTAATTTTCAAGTAGGCCTAACTTAGTAATTCTTGAATTCAAAATATTAGGCTTTGTTTATGAGGTGAAAGATTCGACCGTCAAATCCAGTAAAACACTGAATCCTCGAATACTTGTCAGGATTTGATGGATTCGAGGATTTAAAGATTTGAGTGACCCATCTCTAATTTTTAATATTTTCCCTTTAAATAACATTTGTATTTTATTTTTTTTAATTTAAAGATTAAAATTTTGATTTTAATTCAAATTCTATAAATATAGCATTCAACCCATCTATAAAATTTACATAAATTATCTTAAATGTGAAGAGGTTTTATAAAGTTATTAGTTTTAAATTATTTTATCATAAGAATATTTTTTTTTAGCATCGCATTTAAATACAAGTTTGAGTTAGATTAGCTAATTATGCTAATGTGTTAGGTACCACAAAGGATGAATTCAGAATAAGTGTCTTCACATTTGCATGGAAAGTAAAGAACCCTTTAAGAAAACTCACTCTAATAAGTACACCCGACCGGGATTTGAACTTTGATCTTGTGTCCAGTCTACTGCGAATGTGATGATTTGGACCATTTGACTACTGAAGTGTATGACAAATATTTATAGAGGTGGCCTACCAGGAACGCAAACGGGAGCTAGCGCCATGTTGTTAGGTCGGGCTTGATGCAAGCACCACATGGCTTCCATCAGCTGCACCATCAGATGTTGCTGAGAAGCAGCCACCTCACTCGGCTTGTCCGACTCTGGCCCTTCTAACCCTGGAATAAAACCAATAACAGCTGAAAACAGGAGAGCAATTACCACATCCCATGGATAATAAGGATTTAGCTAAGTATGTGTGAATCCAAGATCCACAATAATTATTTTAAAAATTGAATCTGAAACATTGCTTACTAACTCAAATCAAATCAAATCAAATGGGTTCAAATATTCAAAATGGAAATGTTTCAAATCAAAATTGAATGAAATATTTTTAGTTAAAATGTTGACTATAAAGCTTCGCCAATAAAAATATCGACAAATTAAACACTAATCAGCATCATCAACTGTTTCCAGCCTGTGGCCGGGTCAGTTTAATAAAATGCCTCCATCTTCCTCTTTCCTTTCTATTATTATTATTATTATTATTTATTTTTATTATTATTATTATTATTATTTATTATATAATTATTATTTATTATATAATTATAATTATTATTATTATAATAATTATTATTATTATAATAATTATTATTATTGTTGCGTGTAATAAATAAACATTCTCTTAACTAGTCCTATAATAACAAACACGAGTTTAGTAACTGTTCCACTTTTAGATTTGTGAAGCCACTTCTGTGATGACGTCACCAAAGCGTCTCACGCAACTTTTAGCTAGTTCCCAGTTCCGGTGTATATCTCGAGTGGCGAGCATGTGCTCTTTGTTCTTTAACTGTTTATTGTTCTTTCATAAATAAAACTAACAGGTTATGGGCCCAGGATGCTGTATTAACGTTTTGGAAGAAGATAAACATTAACTATTTGTTTTTGTTAACGTGATAGGGCAGTGGAAATGCGGTAACATAAACATAAGTATCGTTAGTGACGCCTGAAATCATATCCATTCATTCAAGATGTCCGGATTCTCGACGCATATAGAAAAGCTGGGAAAGGACAACTATGATACATGGAGACAACAAATGGAAGCAATTTTAATTAAGAACGACCACTGGGAATACGTTGATGGAACCAATCCTAGGCCTACAGCGGCAGTAGATGCTGACGCGGAAGCAATTGCCGATAACGCTAGACACGCGGCCACGTGGGACAAAGCCGATCGTAAAGCTAAAGCTGATATTATTTTAGCTGTGAGTCCTACAGAACTTTGTCACATAAGACATTGTGAAACATCGCAAGACGTTTGGCAAAAACTAGAACTAGTTTACCAGTCTAGAGGGCCTGCAAGAAAAGCTACNTAAATTCGATGAGTTGAATCCTTTATTTCTAAAATACGTATCTTCAATTTTCTTTCAAATATTATATTTAAAAATGTCAAATTTTGATTAAATTGAAAAGATTGCTTAAGGCTTTGTGCCAATGAAAATAATATTTTGACTGTCATGTCTACTACACCATAAACAACTAAAAGAACACCCGCTCCGGTGGTTGCATGGTCTAACGCACTACTCTCGTGTTGGACTAGACTGCCAAAGATGGAGAGGTCGGGGTTCAATCCCGGCCAGGTTCATCAAAGGTGTTTTTTCCTAAATAGTTTTAAACTCTCCTTCCATGCAAATGCGGGTGCATTTCCTCTAAACTAAGCCTTGCTAATCCTTAAGCCATTAATGTAATTAAAATATAGGTGTATAACCTGAACGGGTAGTGAGACGCTGTGCTAACAAACAACAAAGAGAACATTAAATGTAATTTTTTGGGATTTTGTTATGCTTTCATTACATAATTCTTTAGAGTTCCTTTAACCAATTTCTTAAAATTTAATATCAGTCAAGGTCTTCATAATAATATTAATTGTATTTGAGAAATTTGTTGATATTTTCACGAATCTGTCGAATGCCAGAGGAGTCTAGTTTGAACAAAATATAACATAGTGTTAACATCTAGAAGTGAGTGAAGAGTTTGTGGTGTACCTTGTAGCTATGGTATGAGATCTTGGTAGTGTGCAGCGCGGCCAGCAGGCACTTGGTGTGCACCTGGACACTGATCGGAGTGGGCAGCGTTAGGAGTCGCGTGGCTACCTCCACGGCCGTCCCCCTCTGGGCCAGCTTGGACTCCTCCATAGTGTTGCCAAACAACGTAAAGCAGCCGTCGAGCACTTCCAACACCCCGGACACCATCCTGTGGGAGCATTCATTGCACTCTTTCAGAGACAGTCAGATTAGTACAATAGTGAGACAAGCTCTAGTCACCATCCTGTGGGAGCATTCATCGCACTCTCTCAGAGACATTCAGATTAGTACAATAGTGAGACAAGCTCCGGAAAAATACACTTTATTTAAACAATATACACCAGCCTGTGGGAGCATTCATTGCACTCTCTCAGAGACAGTCAGATTAGTACAATAGTGAGACAAGCTCTAGTCACCATCCTGTGGGAGCATTCATTGCACTCTCTCAGAGACAGTCAGATTAGTACAATAGTGAGACAAGCTCCGGAAAAATACACTTTACTTAAACAATATCAGCTTCCACTTTTACAATTAGAAGGGTTCACCGGTAAAAATATCCAATTTGTGTTCTATTATTGCCTTTGTGAACTCTTGTATACTCTGTTTACTATGAATGGTAAAAATCTTACGTTGACAGATTGCACTATGGCCCTGTCTTGTAAGCTGCACCATAGTGGAACCAAGCAAGGTAAGACTGCTATCTTTTGAGGTAAACAGAGGGCGGATCACAAATAATAAGTTATTAATTAAGAATATCAAGTTAGATTCATTGATACCCTCTATCCAAACTGTTATCGAAAGAATCAATCCTAATACCATGGTTTTTGTTACGAGTCTTTGCTCTCAAATACTAGGAAATGAATGTTCTAGTAACCAAACTAAACGCCAATAAGGAATTATAAATAATTGGGCTATTGTTATTGGTGACCAATATTGGTTTGCTTCACATATTTCATTCTGTGAATGCAAATTTTTTTCAAGCTTGAATGTTCCAATTTCATCCGATATTTAAGTTTTTATTTTAGTGTCTATATCTCTATAAGGAAAACCTCTTTTCGCTTTATAAGGTAATTGTATTATATTCTTTTCATTGTAAACGCCATATTGTGTTCATTCCTTTTATATGTTTCTATCCACCTTTCCTAAACCTTCTTCCAAATATTTTAGTGTCTAGTTAGAATCCTATTTTCTCTCTGTTCACCTGGTGCATGATGGCTCTGGTATATTTAATCGACTCAACTCTCACGAGCTTGACTTTATCTGTCAGGCCTAGAGACAATGTTTCTATCTGACATTCATATAAAACTGTGAATATAACGGAAGAGTGTATGAACGCACCTGTCTAAAGAAGTGAGCTGTACAGGTGTGGCCACTAAGTTGTCCGCGTCTGCGCCCACCCCTGTCGTGGCCTGTACAGGAGCTGCCGACGTACTTGCCAGATCCTCGGTCTCTTCTGGCCAACCGAACGCGTCCTTTGTCTTCCCATATCTGGACAACACACGCACAGTTCAACAAACCTGACTTCTAGAGATCAATATTTGTTGTTAAGACCTGTAAGAAGTGTTTATTTTACTGTCACTGCGTTTTACTACATGTTCGAGCTGTACGCAGATGTACTAATTAAGCTAATGTGTTAGGGGCTAGGGAGGTTGAATTTAGAGAAGGTGTATCTAAATTTGTGTGGAGTGAGAGTGAAAAACTACTTGTGAAAAACTACTTAAGAAAAACCACCCTTACTACACCCGACCGAGGTTAAAACCCCGATCTTCCCATCATTGCGAGTGTGACACCTTAGACCACAAGGTCCCCGAAGAGCTAAGCTAGCTATAGGGGTGTGGAAAATTCACATTTTAATTTTGTTGTAAGGTCGAAATATTGATTTGGCTTGGCCTCGAATCTAAGACAAGTGGTCTCGGCAAGCTCCTAGCTACAGATTATAAGTAAAGATGTCCCTTAAAATAGTTCTGTTATGTCTACATACACTTTAATGGAGTCCACCATGGTGACACCTTCTGGGTCCTGAGAGGGCCCAAATGTGACTGTGATCTTCTTGTCCGCCTGGAGACTTTCGTCGCGAGTGAAGGGCAGGTCGAACCATCGGTTGCGAGCGACATTAGTCTGTACACTGCGTCCAAACACCTGGGAAAATGATTCAGAATATAGATGCTTTACAACAGGTTCTCTCAGACAGCGAATGGACAGTCATAGTTTCGACACAAACCACAAAGACCCAAACAAGCCTGGACCCACCCATACTAGTACCCACAACCAAGACTTTCAAACCTGTTACACCACTAAAATATTCAGAGCATTTCCCGAACAGTGCAACAGTTCTCAACCCAGTTGTTTTTTTTACCATTCCTAGGATGCTGTGTAATTAAATATTCCTTCAAGAAAAGTACAATACAAACCTCGACATATGATGGAGCCCTCTGGGAGTCCTGAGTTCCTAGTAGCACACGCAGCGCTGTGATCACTAATGAATTGTCCTGATTGGCTATTTCAAGGTTGAAACCAGCGGGTTTTGTGGATACAACATACATTCCTGTTGATCCAAAAATTAGAAGTTTAGGTTCAAGGTTACATAAATATATATTTAATACAGATAACATTTCCCTATGAAATTTGATTGGCATCAAATTTGGGTTAGTAAACTTTATTTAGATTCTAAACTGAAAACCTTGGGTTTTCCCAGACTTACTGGATAACACAATACTGTGTGTGAGGGTAACACAAGAGGATATGAAGGCTGTCCAACTGTTGTGTGTGAGAGTGTAACGCAACTAAGAGGATATAAAGGATGCCCATCTGTGGTGATTATATAACACAACTAAGAGGATATGAAGGACGCCCACCTGTGGTGTTTAGCCTGTGTTTGATCTGCTGCGTGTTGTAGATCTGCAGCAAGTCGTTCCCTCCGTACTCCACGTCGTTCATCACCTGACAGTGTTCAAAGAAGTCTACAGGGAATGTGACCGCACCTGGAACAGTGACAATACTTGGGTCCACGATTGCGATGGTGTCACCTTATTTGTGCGACAGTTGGCAACACTACATTGTGAAATACAAACTAATAACATAGCTTAGAGATGGTTAAAAGTTTAGTCGACAATATAAAACACCCAATTATCTCTCTAAAAATTCTGGATGGACGGTATAAAAAACCAAAACACCCAACATAAATGTATTTCATGAGTTTCACCAATCCTTTAGAACAAAGTTTCCCAAACTCTCACCAGTCACATACCCCTCTCGACAACATAGCCATAGCAAAGTATCTTACACCTCTACATTAAAGAAAGGAAATAAAACTCCCGCTAACCAGGGGGTGGAACGGCAGGTTCCAAGTGGCCCAGGAATACAAATATGACGGCCCTCAACATACATTCATAATTTTGACGGCCCTCAACATACATTCATAATTTTGACGGCCCTCAACATACATTCATAATTTCTAAAGCTAGGACCCTCATATCCTTAAACACTCGAATCCTTAAGGATCTTCGAGATTCAAGGATACCAGAAAATTTATTTGGACTAGATTCCTTAAAGATCTTCAAGGTTCAGAGAAGATTTTTGAATCAAGACTCGAATCCTTAAGGAGCTTCAAGACATAAGGATTTGGGAAAATTTAGGATTTTTGTATTTTAAATTTTATTTCCTCTTATGTTTATAATTTTTTCCAAAATTCACTTTCATAAAATAGTGGATATGACCCAATTCTAACAAATATTGACGTGGTACTGAGAGGTATTTATATTTATATTTATTACAAAGGAAAAATGGCACCAAACTGCTATTTTAAATTAAACATTTAAAGGAGGATAGAAATTAAAGGCCTACACAATTACCAGAAAACTGTAGGCCCAAGTTCACAAATTAAAACACAACAAATTGTGGCCTACAGTTTTCTGGTAAGTGTGTAAGACTTGCCCTTCTATACTCTTGTCAACATTTTATTTTTACTCTAGTAAACTTAATTCCCAGAATATTTCTGTTACATTTTCAATGATCCTGTCATTATTCTCCACTTAAAACATCAGCTTCTACTTTTTACTAAGCATAAAATATAAACGCTTGTTTTAGAAATATTAATAGCGATGATTATTAGCTAAACAAAGCCATGACAAAAGAAAAGAAAGGCTTAGAATAGTCTATGAAAACTCGTCAAAAACTATGTTAGTTTATTATTATAAAAATATAAACAAATAAAAAACCTCAACAGTATGTCACACACCCCCTGAAATATGTCACATAATCTTAAAAGTACATGCCACGTGCAGTTTGGAAAACACTGCTCAACAAATACTCGGTTTCGATTTAAAATAAGGGGTAAGCTTAAAAGAAAGAAATGTAGGTGTGCGCAAAAAGGGTATTTCTCACTTCTAGTAGAGTTAAAATGAAAACCTAAAGATTTTTATTTGAGTTCAAGTAAGTTAGAGGAGATAGAAATCTCTCAAGTTAAATTTTTATGATAAATCCATGAAGAGACATATTAATTTAAGAATTTAATTTTTTTTTAGAAAAAAATTATCACAAAAATTTGGATTTTTAACTAAATTTTATGTATTTGTACAAGCTATATATATATTGTGGTAATCTATGAAATAATATTGAATCAAATCAATTAAACTCAAAATTTTAGCAATGAAATATAAAACTGTGACTGAGAATTTGGGTTTTGTAGCAACTATTAAAATTTGACTTGGAACACCCCTGATTCTCGTCCAGACACCCACCGGCCGGTTTTCCAGACTTGGTGACCTTCTTCTTCTTGGTGGGTTTGGAGGAGGGGATGGTGCTGATAGGCTGGACACTGGAGGACAGCCAGAAACCTGTCTGCTCCATGGCGGCCATGTAGATCCTGAGACTGCCGTCCTCACACAGCAAGATGAGGGTAGTACGATGGTCAGAGTTGGACGAGGGGTGTCTGATGGCTACCATGTCCATTATCTTAGCTTTGGCGGGGATCACCTTGATCTCCTGGACCAGGATAGTATCCGGCTTGAGCATCAGGATGACAGGGTTGTTACCTGGACACACAGGATGTACAACTCGCTATTAGCTACCACAGGACAAGGATGTGCAACTCGCTATTATCTACCACAGGACAAGGATGTACAACTCGCTATTATCTACCACAGGACAAGGATGTACAACTCGCTATTAGCTACCACAGAACAACAAAGAAGCACAGCTCACTTATCTATGACAGGAGATTAAAAAGGCACAACTCGTTCGTTGACTAACAGAGTATTAGTGTTTGAGGAGATGTACTCACTGCTCTGCATCACGCTACAGATGAGTCCCGGGTGGTTGGGCACCTCGCTCCACTGACACAGGGGCTGCGGTTGAGCGTTGTTGGCCTTGTTGCCGCTGCCGTTGGCCCCCGCCTTGCCCAGTTGTATCTGGAACACAGAGCCAAGCCCTGCGTCCACACTCTTGAGTGGGGCCACATAACTACGGCCCTGACTGTAACTGAACAGCAGCAGCTGGAGGGCGTGCGAGTAGTAGATGGACACGCCTCCTCCACCCACCTGGCCCATCACATCCTGGGACACAAGCACAGTCACTAGTTCTGTCCGGTGCGCAAAACTGTAGGAACCTTCCCTTGGCTTGGAAAATATAAGCTACAAAATTCCTGCTTTGACAATAAATAAATTGAGAGTCAAAATACCCTAATTATATTCTATTATTACAGAGGCCAGAAAAGAGATGGGAAGAGCAGATAACAAAAAGTGTGCAAGTGAGAGAAGAAGAATTGAGGCAATTAAAGGAGAAAGAATGGGGGAAGATGGAGGCATTTTACCAAAGTGACCCGGTCACAGGCTAGAAACAGTTGATTACCATTATTTCCACTTCAATTACCTCGAAAGAAAGCAAGCTTACCTTGACTAGCTTGATTCTTTCAAGTGGAAACGTACAAAGTAAGCTTGTTACCGATCTGGGTAAACAAACTGTACTTAAAAAATTAATAATAATAATAATAATAATAATAATAATAATAATAATAATAATAATAATAATAATAATAATAATGTTGCGTGTAATAAATAAACATTCTCTTAACTAGGCCTATAATAACAAACACGAGTTAAATAATAATAATAATAATAATAATAATAATAATAATAATAATAATAATAATAATAATAATAATACAAGAAATATGATGTATAAAAATGAGGTGGCCCAATGGCTAAATAAACTACTAAGAGTAAATTTAATGAAGAAAGCCCACCTAGGGAAAGAGAAAAAAATGTGGGAAGAACCGAATGCACAAAGGTGACATCTTCTTCCTTTCTTCAGTCTTCATTGTTTCGATTGGCAAAGATACACCTTGATTTTTGTTGGAAGAACAATTTGGAAAGGTCTAACACATTTCTTTGCGGCCAACATTGATAACATTTTACTGTATTACTTTTGTTATTTTACGAATATTGATCATATCTATGAAAATTTAAAGCTGCAGATAGCATGACTTGTTCTATAAGAATATATTAATATTGTTTTAGTAACTTCAGTTGTATATACCTTTATGTCGGGATGGTAGACCTCAAGCGTGTTGGTGACGTAGAACGGCCCGTGCTGCGCCGAGCTGCACTCCACCATGGCCTGACTGTAGATGTACCCCGCTGAAGACATCAGGAGCAGGTGGGAGTCTCCCTCCTGAGAGGAGCACCATCACATTTAGGATAATAGAGAGCAATATTTGTACTACAAGAATTCCATTTTGAATTTCTGCAATAGGTATAAACCATAGAATAGGCCTGTTTGGGATACTGATCTTCAGGGAAAAAAGTCGTTCTCTGGTGGGAAAAATTACTTCCCAAAATTTTTGGGCAAAAATTAATACAATATCTTTTTGTTTTACCATAGAAGTAGTTTGTAAAATTCACACCATGACTTTTTTATTTAGTCGTAAAATCTATTTTTAGAATTTATTTATCTTTACAGTTCATACCAAAAATGCTGGATTGAAAATACATAATTATTATAAGTCGCATTAGACCTAGGTTTTTGTTTTACCTTACATCAAAAACTTATCCAACACTTGTTAGACATATTTTATTTTTATTTGGAAAACTAACAATTTAATAATAAATTAGTATATATATATTTTTTTTAAGATTACAGAATTTAAATGTATTTTTCAGACCTCTAAATAACAACTAGGAGTGTTTGTCTATTTTCCAGACAATATTCAAAATCTAGCCACCATAAGCCTCTGATGTTATAATTTAATTATTTTTATCAAAATGAATGGGAAGGCTGAGTCTAGACTAAAATCATAAATAGGAAATATAAATATAAACCCAAAGTGAAAAGTTACTTTTTAAATTTCTTCCAGTTTCCCATTCCGTTCCAGCGAGAAATTTATATTTCCCACTTGAAAATTCCTCGAGAAACAAAATCTCATTCCCACACAGGCCTACCAAAACAAAAATATATATTTTTTGATAAAAAACCAATACTATACAATTTTGGATGCTAGCTAAATTTAATGTAGCTTTAAAAGTTTAATGTGAGAATCATCAATGAAATTTTAAGTTAGATTGATTTTAAGTACTGTTAAAAAAAAATTAACCCATGTCTAATTTGGAGTCCCATAGGGGTTAGTGTACCTCAGAGCACACAAAGGTGCAATCGCGGATCTTGCCACTGGGGACCAGGAAGAAGTACTGGGGGCTGAGCGCGTCCACGCTCAAGTCATAGATCTTGACAAAGTCTGCGGTGACTAGCGCCAGCTGGGTCTGAGATCCGGGCAGCCAGATAGCTCGGATGATGAAGTTGCCGGTCTCCAGTTGGGGATGAAGCACAAGATGATCCGCCACTGAGCCATTGCTGCTGAACGTCAGAACGTGGCAGTCCTAGAATATACACAGCACCGGAACGTGGCAGTCTTAGAATATATTCAAAACAAGAACTTTGAGGCCTACAGTTTTCTGACTAAGTGTGTAGGCCTTGCTCTTTTATCCTTTCAATGTTTAATTTAATGAGATAGGAATAAGCAAGGAAGCATTTGAGAGGTAATATACCCGCATTTGCATGAAAGGAGAGTGGGAAACCATTTAGGAAAAACCGTATTCAGGAGATCCGACCTGGAATTCAAAACCCGATCTCCCCGTCATCAACATGTCAGTCTAAAATGAGAAACACCTTAGACCAGTCGGACAATGAAGCAGTTTTTTTGTCTATATTTTAATTTATTAACTCACTGTTTTATAAATTAGTTAACTTGGTACTGTTGGGGAGGTTTACGCACCTTGAGCCCACACACAGCGAGGAAGTCCTCGTTCCACTGGTTGCCGGTGACCGAGAGCACGGTGAAGGGTATCGGGGCAGAAGCCAGCCGAGTGAGAGTCAACTTGCGCTTGGAGGAGTCTGCCTGCTTGAGAAGAGCACTCAGCTGCAGGACTGTAATCTTGCCCTTTTCGTGGGACACCGCTGGGGGCATTACAACACCAGTCAATAAGCACAAACGTCAGCGATAAGTCTCTCAAACGCGTGCGCGCGTGCGCACACACACACACACACACACCAGAAGGTGTTGCCACATCTCATATTTATCAATCTCGCAATATAAAACTCGTTCTTTGAAACCCTCCATTGTTAAGGTATCGAAAGAATCAATCTTTGTAACATGATTGATAGCATAATTCTTACATTTTGAATCTCATTAAATGAAAATTCTAACATTCAAACAAACTGGCAATATTCAAAATTTGGTGGGTTTACATTTTTACCATCATTGGTCCTTTTGCAGGTTTAATGTAAAATGGTAAATGTAATCAACATGACCGATGTGTTCTTGTAATCTATCATAAAACATACATGGCCGTGCTGTTTTGTTTTAAGTGTTTTGACTTTGTACACCATTTTACATAAATTATAAATTTTTAATGTTAGGTTGGATGCATGTCAAATGATTGAAATTGTAAATAGTGAGTAATCAGAATCATGAATCAAAAAAATTGGTTGTTAAAATTTAAGAATTGGAATCGAAAAATAGAGGTTAAAATTAAAGAAATGGGAATTTCGACCTCTCCAAATTATAATACCAGGCAGGCCTTTCTATTTCATGTGTTTAAAAATAGAGCTTGGCAGGTTATTGCGACATGAAGAGGTACTCACCGAGGTGTTGTCTCTTGCCGTGAGGGGAGGAGAGACAGCACATGGCCACACGTCGTATCATATGAGCAGACAGAAGCTGACGTATGGTCTGACCTTGGTCGCCAGAGTAGTTCATGCGAACATTCTCAAACGCTCCCTCCTGGGATCCAAGCGTCGGCACCTGAAACAATCAAAACCATTACTCGCTGAAAATATATACAAGGATTGAAGGAATATTTTCCTTAACATAAGCTGTAAACATGATTATGATCAACAAGGAAAGTTATTATAACTAATAAGAAAATAAATCGCTTTTAAGTAAGGTTATGTGAAGTCAACTTTTTCAATTAGAAGTCGAATATAATATATATATATTAAGTTAAATCTTGGTAAAGAATGAAAAAATTGTAATTTTAGGTCCTAGATATATTTTACAAAATATTAGATCACAAAAATGATAAATAGAATTGGGTCAAATCCACTATTTTACAAATCCGAATCTCGAATTCTAATCTCCAAGTTACCTTTGAATCCCAAATCTTGAATCAGAATTCGAATCTTAGAAAAACTTGTGAACACAAGAGGAAAAATAAATCATCATTATCATTAACTATTTCCAGCCTATGGCAGGGTCTGTTTAATAAAATGCCTCCATCTCCCTCTGTCCTTCCACTATTCTTCTCCTACACTCTCTTTCACTCTCATCCTCTCACTTGCACACTTGCTGCTATCTGTTCCTCCCATCTCTTCCTTGCCGTCTCTTCCCTACATACTTCGTATCCATTAATCTTCGTGGAATCATCTCCCCTTCCATCCTCATTACTTGCCGATACCATCTTATCGTTGCTTCCTCTACTATCTCAATGTACTCCCTGTAGCCCGACTCTAGACCTTACATCTTCATTCCTAATCCTATCTCTTCTGATGACAGTAGAATACTCCTCAAAAACTTCATTCCCATGACCCCACTCTCCTTGTTTCTCTTTCATCCAAAGTCCAAGTTTCCGCTGCCTATGTTACTATGGGTATGAAGTATGTTCTATACAGCACTTCCTTACACTTCAGGACACTACTCCTTCATAGCAGGCCTCTTACACACCTATATAACAACTCTCTATAGCAGGTCTCTTAAATGCTCTACACAGCACTTCTACTTTCCATAGTAGGTCTCTTACACACCTGTAGAATACCTCTCCCTGCTGCCTTCGTCTCACTACATCTTCTCTGCTGCCCTCTTTTGCTTCAATCACACTACCAAGACACTTCACACTCTTTGCTTCTTTCAACTTTACTCCATCCAGTCCTATCATCTTTCTTGGTCTTATTCTTTGCCTTGTCATCAACTTCACTTCACTTTTCGCCATACTAAATCTCATTCCACACTTCTTTCACCTCCTCATTCTATTCCTGCAACTGTTCCTGTAGTGTTATTGTATAGCTATTGATAACACCTATCAAACGTGACAGCTGCAGATAACACGACTTGACGTATGCAACCTTTCTAGCTGTTCCTATGAATATTGGAAGACATAAGAAAATATGATGACGTTAGTGACACGTTCAGCCATCAAGCTCTGTAGATGATACGTGAGTATGAGAAGAAAATTGGAATAGCTGTTATTAGTTGTTTTTATAGCTCATTTGGTAATGTTTCTGGTGTTAGTTAGTTGGGATAAATTAAAATGAAACGGATACGTCTTTAAAACTTGATTGAAATCGTTTCATTTGAATATTTTTTGTTCAAAAATAAAAATAAAATAAAAAAATAAAGGGAAAATTTTACGTGAAAAAGTTCTGTAATTCACATCTCTATTGCTGCCCCATTCATGTAAATACGTGAATAATTTGGATGGGTTGTAGGACACGGTGTTTATAGGTAGTGGGGGTTGAAATGGGGTAATTGAAACAAAGCAGTGCTAAAATAAACCAATTTCCGCAGTTAATTTTTTTATGTAGGCGTTGCATTTTATTGTGGTCAACTATACGTCTATGACCACTCCCACGTTCCTTCCGCCTACTCTCGTCAGAGAGCAGCACCTGACGAGAGATCACGTCGAATGTTTTTATTAGCCGAGCCGGAGGAGTCGGGCTTGGTTCAGTGACGCTGAAGCACTTACTTCACTTTTATTGAGTTTGTGGCGGCTGTTTTATTTTATTTATTTTTATTTGAACATCTTCTGTGTGCCGTATGCCACCCGTTTTTCAAGTTCTATAGCTACGACTTGAGATTACCATAATCTTATTCCTACTTGTTTGCGTGTTTCGAGATTGAAAAAAAAAAAAAATGTCATGAGTAAAAGATGTACAGTATATAAAGAGAGTTAAAAAATATATTTTCGCAAAGATAATAAAGTTCATGATATATAAAAAAAAGTCTAACACAAATTAAATAATGTTGAATTAGCATAAGTTAGCTAATAGAATACAAAAAGCAGACTATAACTTATTTACGAAATACAAAGAAGCAGAGCTTAAAGAATTTTAAAACTCTTTCTGAAACACACGAAACAAAATAAACAACATTATTTTTAAAAAAAGGTGAATATATAACTCGATCTTTTAAGGTGTGTCAGAAGGGAGCTCGAGTAATTTTACAGTTTTTATAGCATTACATTTCTTTAGCTATAATAGATAACATATTTCTCCAGTAGCAACATATAATTTAGTTTTCTGCACATGCTAATATCAACAGTTCTTGAATATCTGTCAAGGGTGTCATGGGATTTTGTCAAAACTTTTTCTCTTTATTTACAAAGTTTTGACCAAATTCCAGGAAACCCTTGACAGATATTCAAGATCTGTTGACATTAACATGTGCAGAAAACTAAATTCTATGTTGCTACTGGAGAAACATTTGGTTTATTTTTGCTAAGATATTCATATTCTATAAAAACTGTAAAAATACTTGCATTCCCTTCTGCCGCACCTGAAGAATATTCCTTTAAAAACTAATAAACATGTAAGAAAACTCCTAGAGTGGACCATTTATGTGTATAATACCTCATATTCGTTCTAAGTGAGATATATTTCAGAATAAATTGGTTCACTAGTACAAAAATTCATTCGAAGAAAACGTTTAGCGCCTGCTAATATCTGTGATGACACTCGCATATCGTACATCGTGGGATGGTTGCATATATAAACTAACATCAGGGGTTTCGTATTTGCGAGGATCGGTGTGAGAATGAATATGACGTATCATTAGTATTGTTATTATTTTTATTTATGGAACTCCTTTATCATTAATTTACTCAGTACATATTCTACCTCAAATATTTATGCTTACGTTTTGTTAAAATTATATAAATGCTTATTTATTTTTACTAATACTATTATAGTCATGTTATTTGTTTTTTAATAACTATTTATTATCTATATGTATCAATATTTAGTTATGACTGTTATAGAAAGTGAGAATATATTTATTAAAATAAAAAACACCCCCATTACAGTCGAAATGGATTCGAACCCCGACCTCCTAATCACCAACAAACGATACTAGATGAGCCGGACATTTAACCCGCGTGACCAACGATGTGGACCATAAATAACCTTGTTATGATGATTGGTGTCAGTCCGTCATAAGATGATTGGTTTTTGCTCTGTGGAAAATGAAACGAAAAATTGTTCTCGAAATATCTCGGCGCTGCTCAAGATTAATAACTGAACCGAGGGCTGCCTCCTGGCGAGAAGATAAGAGGCATAACAGAAGACAGAACTGGGCAGGCGAGAATAACAGAGCCAAGTCGTTGTGACACAGAATGAACAACATTTCTACCAGCGCTAACAACAGTTTTCTTTCATTTTCATTTATTTAAGGTATTTGACGTTCATTTTCTGAACCAACTGATTAGATAATAACGCGACTTACAGACTAATTTATGTATAGAACAGACACAGCATCCAGCCCCCCGGACGTGAATTCATCACTGTTAAAAGGGGAAACCCATATTTCACTAATGATATATTTTTCGGCCATACTGGGAATCGAACCCGGGATTCATAGCTCAGTGGACAGACACGCTACCGACTGAGCTAAGGTGTTGGACCGCAAACATAACTATATTTCACTATCTATATTTTCACTTTCTCGCGACCCCTCGGAGCGAGAAAATATTGTAATCTTCAACAAAATCTAATTCGAGATTTTGATGTATGTCGACGACCTCATGGAGCTCGAAAAGGGTTTTTTGCAATCCCATCTGTCTGTCTGTCTGTCTGTCTATATCTCGGCCTAGAGCCGATAGCATTTTACAGTTAGGGCTTAAACTTGGTATGTATAGGGTCTTCATGAGGTTCCCCCCAAGGAGTTTTTGGAAATAGATATCTAACCCTAAAATAAAGGGCAATTTACTTAACAGCGAAAAAAGAGAAAAAAAAATCGATTTTATCAAACTTTGCTCTGACGATTCTGATGAAATTTCGTAAATGTTGTCACTGTTTAGCATTACAAACATATAATGGCACTTCTTATTTCCTCATAAAAAATCCCTTTCAGGGGTAATTTATATAATAGAGAATTTCCAATTTTGATCACACCTCCGCAACTCTTGGAAATAGTAAATAAACATCATTTAAGTATGCAGGACTTTTAAAACTTTATATATATATATAAAGTTTTAAAAGTCCTGCATACTTAAATGATGTTTATTTACTATTTCCAAGAGTTGCGGAGGTGTGATCAAAATTGGAAATTCTCTATTATATAAATTACCCCTGAAAGGGATTTTTTATGAGGAAATAAGAAGTGCCATTATATGTTTGTAATGCTAANTTCAGACAGAAAAAAAAATCTCTTCATTTTTATTTTTTCCGATCCAGTTTTTAATAAATTAAAACAATTCAAATTAAATTTTTATAATTCTTGTTTCTAGATGTACGTGTTTGTGTACAGAGGCTACTAATGTTTAAATGTCAGCCCTCTGCGTGAGGTAGATTATTTTGTTTTTAATAATTAATTACGTTTATGACGTATACATGCCTGATTTTCTTTCGTAGAAATATTTTCTCGATTACTAACTTCCGCCTCCCTCCATATCTCTTTCCTCCGAAACCTCTTAAAACCCATGAAAAAAAATTGGGGGAGGGGGCGCATATTATAACTGTGACTAGGTGCTTACAAATTTTAAATCCGCCACTGTAGGATTAAGATATACTTCAAGGAATAATCGCGATCGAAAAAAAAAAAAAAAA
>CABFWB010001792.1:125402-136932 GCA_902151455.1 Timema bartmani
GAAAAAAAAAAAAAAAGGCTGGTTTTTAAAATTCAAACTTTTAGTGATTGGTACTGTACATCATGAAGGGATCTATATTTTCATGCTACGGTGTGTACCGTACTACAATAAAGTGTACAACTCTTTTATACCCTACGTCTATGCTAATGTGACAGTTATCGTTGCTATTTCACCCGGTGGTTTGGGTAAATCAAAACATTTATATCTGCTATGCACCCCCTTCCCCCACGGGGGGGTAGAAGTACACACACACACACACACACACATTCTATCTCTATACAAAGCTCCCAAAATGACCAACATTTATTTTTCTTAGAATAAATACTCTGGCAGTTATTTTCTCAAGCAAACTTGAGGGATGTTTATTTGTAAGTTTGAGTTCGCACGGCGCAAAGGAAGCTAAGCCTGGGTTGTTGCTTTTTCTATGTAAAACCATTAAAAGTGCGCTTCATAAACAGAGAACACACGACTTACAAACTATAATCTGTAATAGCCTCAGGAATGATCTTGACTCACAGTTCGGAGAGTTAATAATACATCTATACTTTCCTTCACGAAACTACACGCCAAAGAAAGTGTTTTATCAACTGTCAAATTTTGACAGATGTTGTTTATATTGACAGATGTAAGATGAAAATAGTGACGTTTTATTAATGTTGAATACTCGGGAGTGTATTTTGTTTACTTGTAAGAGATTCTTCCTCGGTGAACTCCGAACTGACTATAGTCTATCCAGCATAGGAAAGAGAGTAGCTGATAATAGATTCGTATTGCAAACATTGGTTGGAAGTAACTAATGGGGGAATACTGGGCTATTACACTCTTAATAATACAATATTAGCAATAAAAGTTAATACATTCTTCTAATAATACTTTACTAAGGATTACTGTGTAATTGGCTTTTTATTAACTTATTGAAAGAACAAAATATATTAGATTAAACTATACTTTTTTCAACACTGCGTCTTACTACCCGATACGTTTATGTATTATTATTATTATTATTATTACTGCTACTATCACAGCGTCTTACTACCCGTTCGGGTTGTACGCACTTACGCTAATGTGCAATGGTAGGGAGATTGTGAGATGAAATGGAGGACCTACAGTTTAACGTGGGATCCGAACCACGGTGGAGGCCTGGCATTCCACACATTCACAAGTTGTGATTAATACACGTCTTGTCAGAGGTGAAGGAAGGGTTTGGCAATCAGATAAATCTGTGCTGGGAGCGAGGATTGAACCCCGGACCCTCAGCACAGAAGTCCGACACCTTACCCCTAGACCACCAGGTCACCCTATGATACGTTTATGTACTAATTACGCCAATGTTTTTAGGGATTAGGAAGGTTATGGTTAGAGAAAATGGAGGGAGAGTGGGGAAACAACTTTTTTGGAAAAACCCTTCTCAGTTCACCCGACCGAGATTCGAACCTCGATCCTCCCATCATAGGCAGTCTAATATATTGTGAGAGTAGCGCCTTAGACCATTCAGCCACCGAAGTGGGTATTTTTTTTATGTTTCTCGATTGTGGCAACAAGAAATATTATTGTGCATGAAATAATAAATTAAAAATAATGATACTAACACTTTTATCTTGTTTTAATTGCCATGAAAACAAATTATTTTTTATAAATAAGATAAAAAGAGCTATACAAAATATAAGTATCAAAATTTAACTTTTTTATTTTGTAAACACATGCGCATGAACACAGCCAAATACGGTTTATACAACGTCAACAACTGCACTCATCTCGTCTGGTTGGCCATCTTAAATTATAAAGAGAACGCAGCTTTTTATAAGATCTAGTTTGTTCCATAAAAAAGAAACATCCAAACGAATATTTTAATACCAAGGGGATATGGAGGAATATAACAGATTTTAGAACAAATGTACCCACATTTACTTGGAGGAATAAAAATCACCCGTTCGAGATTGTAAACCCGACCTTCACGTCACCGGTAAACCAGACAAGATGAGCCTGACTCCTTTATCCTTTCAGAATGATGAACCGACGGCCAAGGGGCTGGGTGTTGTGTAGGTTCTAGTGTAGGTTCTAAATTTAAGTTAGTTTATAAGTCGTGTGCTGATATAATCAGTCAGTTCAGAGAGTGCACATTTTACCCTAAGCTAATAATTTCAACTTCCAACACTTGACAGGTCTGTTTTCCTGCTATCAAAGAGTCAACATTCAAAACACAGCGAATCCACGTGTTTAATCTTAATTGCTATTTGTTCTTTGATAGAGCCAGACAGTCGGATATGCCTACCATCAAGGACCACTTCCGGAAGCTGGCGCAGTCCTTCTACGCCAGACTCCCCGGTGCCACCAATCCTCTTATCCAGGGGCTTGGGAATTACGTCATCGACCCTGGGGGGTGCCACCGACGTCCCAAAGCCCTGCTCGGATAAGCGAGAAGTGACAAACGTGGTTTGGGAGGCTCTCACACAGCCCCCCATAGAGTAGTGTCTCCGCACGTAACTCTAAAAACCTCTTAGTNTTTGTTTCAGTTAACTTCACGAAATGCGACAACCCGTCTGAGAATTTCCCGAAAACCACACGGTGTGACCAATTGGTCGGTACGTGTTGGAATTTGCTCCCGTGCACCCCTTCAGGGTGCATTAGAGCATGCTAATATGCGTCTGAGTCTGAGACAGTCGGACACGAAAGTAGAATTTCTGTCTGTGGAAAAGAGCGGATGCCATCGCCGTGTAAAACAAGCTTAATAACATCAAAATAGCCGAAGCTATTAATTATGCTTTTAACCCGCCTCGGTGGCGTAGTTGGCTAACGCGCCAGTCATGTTGAGCCAGACCACCGAGGATGGGGAGATCGAGGTTCGAATCTCGGTCGGGTGAACTGAGGTGGTTTTTCCTAAGTGGTTTTCCACTCTTTCTCCACGCAAATGCGGGTTCACTTCCTCTAAATTCAACCTTCCCAATTCCTAATCCATTAGTGTAATTAGTACTTAAGCGTATAACCCGAACGGGTAGTAAGACGCGGTGCTAAATAAATAAATAAATATAAATAAATTATGCTTTTAGTGACGATTACTTAATCTAGATATCATATTCTCTGAATTTAAAAAAAATGAGTGAAGAATGACCCTGGGCACGGGACGATTCCTGGCTAGCTCTGTGGTTAGAGTATTGGCCAACTAAGCCAAAGGTCCCGGGTTCGATTCCCGTGTCCAGGTGTCATTTTTCAATTTTCAGAATAAGCTTAGTAGCGACGTAGTTTAAGTGTGCCGCCTACTCCAAGGGGTAATATACTCACACCGTCTTAAGTATTATCTGAATGACAGTCATGAAACTTACACAATCACTAAAACAATCCTCAATTATTATCTGAGAATGTTTTGTTGTAACCCTGTAAGAAAATTACTTTATTTTAAGGATGTCAAACTTGATTCCTTGATACTTCGATATCCTCGATTCTTACCAGCATCGAAAGAGTTGAGAATCGATATTAATATTACGATTATCAGTTCCCAATGAAAGTACTGCCAACTTAGCAAAACAGCAAAATTCAGAATGATTAATAATCAATTATCCCTATATTAGTTTATTTTCTATATATTTTGGCTCAGTTAACGATGCTATTTGGTGAATTTAAAAGAATTTCAACTAATTTTTTATTATACCTTTTTAAAACTATTTATAAATGTTCGATTCAGTGAGGCTTTATTTGTAGGTAAATATACATTATTACTATTATTCTTAGTTGTTTTATTAATTATGTGTAACATGTTTTAATGCTTGGTAAAATTGATATTTTTCTTTGTTAAAATTAAAAATTATGTTTTAAACTATGATTTACATATTTTAATTTTTTTTCACTATGTTACGAAGTTAAATAAAAAACGTTTTTATATGTTTCTGGATGCTTGGAAAAATAATAAAATAGGAAATATTCAAGAATCGAAAAATAGAGGTTGATCTTATACCATGATCCACGCCACGATGAGAACTTTAAATCGACCTCTAGCCCAGCTCTCTATCTATTTATTGCACCAAACTACTCAAGTAAGAATTGAGCTGTTATTATTTTCCAACCAAAGAGAAACATATTTACCGATATACACAAATCCTGGTTTCCATAGAGATGTAAACAAAGAATGATTATATAGATGAGACAGGTCACACACACTGGTTTTTGTTTGTCAGGCCGCGCGCTGCTGTCAGTTCGGACTCGAGTGTGACCGTGTGTGACGGGATCAAGAAGGACATTATCATTATTATAATCACGACACAAGGAATAGAGACAAGACAGAACTTATCTACAGTCCAATTTTTATTGGAATGGACCTTTTATAAAATACAAACATATGTTTTGTAGCCAAAATTAATAACATTCTAATTTTACTATATTATTATTGTTGTTATTTTATAGGTATTGATAATATATATCAAAGGTGACAGCTACATATCACATAACCTGACGTATGAACACGTTAAAATAGAACTAGTAACTTTTCTAGCTGTCAAATAAGGAAGGCCCTTCCTATGAAAATTGAACTGTATAAAAGATATAACTTAATTAATTTTTTATTACCGCGTCCTACTAACAGTTTGGGTTTCACACATGTAGTCTAATATTTGCGCTAGTATGTTAGGGATGAGGAAAGTTGAATTTTAGAGGAAGTGTACCCCCATTTGCGTGGAAAAAGAGTGGGAACACTATTTAGGAAAATAACTCTTTCAGTACACCCGGACGGGATTTGAACCCTGATTACTCCGTCATTGACAGTCCAGTCTATTGCGAGAGTGACACCTTAGACATTTCGACCACCGAAGAGGGCATAATATAAACAAAGTATTTTAAATTGAAAATAGTTTCATCGTAAAACAATTTACTAACATGAAGGTTTAACAACTTATATTTGTTGAGAATATAAGTTAAAACATTAAAGGTTATATATATATATATATATATATATATATATACATATAGCGTTTAGCTCACTAGAAAATTATGAATTTTACACATTAAAAAAAATTATATGAATAATTTCACTGACAATTTAAGGTAACAAAGTTTTTACATTTGTATTATTAATTGTCATAATAATAAGCACGAAATAAACTATAATGGTGGCAAAAAGTTGAATATTCCAGACAACACTAATTTATGTTTGCAGATACAAACTAAATACTAAAATGAATATATTTATCAAATAATTTGAACTATGGTGACACAAAATATATACAACCGTTTACATTAATGTAAAGAAATTAGATCTAACCAAATAAAAGGAAAGGATGGTTCTAGCCTTCGCTGTGAGCCTTTAGTAAGAAATAGTTGGGATTACCACAAAGGAAAACAATATCGTTGGTTTCGTAATAATGCAGAAAAAGAGGATAACAAACTGTCCAGACTAATTTTTTTTAATTTCGCTTGGAATTTACAACACTGTTTGTTTGCTCAAGAACGAATTTTACTGATTTTTGAAGTTAGTCTAGTACTGGATTTATAGGGGGGGCTATAGCCCAGGGCGGCAAATTTAGTAAAAAGAAAACCCAACAAACTATTGATATTAAAAAAAACCGTTAACATTATCCATCTCTTTGTTACTGCCAGGCCTCCGCCGTGGTTCGGATCCCACGTTAAACTGTAGGTCCTCCATTTCATCTCACAATCATTACATTAGCGTAAGTGCGTATAACCCGAACGGGTAGTAAGACGCGATGCTAATAATAATAATAATAATAATAATAATAATAATAATAATAATAATAATAATAATAATAATAATCTTTGTTATTCTACAAACAAAACTTTTTTATAGACACAAGCTTTCCCTCCCGAAGCGGACGTGTAAAAGCCGTGGCACAATATAAGCTGTTGGGTGTCCGTGTCCAGTCACCTTGCTGCCCCGCCCCCCTTCGAGAGAATTTTCCCCACTTTGTTTTGGCAACAAGGTAAATAGCGCCACCGGGAGTCGGAGGTCACTCAGATTCTAGACCAGGGGTCTTCAACCTTTTAAGGTTCAAGGGCACAGACAAGTAAGAAACAGACTCTCAACCTTACGGGGGTTTCGCTGCGCTCTTTTTGTCCAGCTTAAGTCCTTCGACACTGGGCTTCGCTAGTGTCACTGATGGGTGATGACAGGATTAACCGCAGCGATCCTAGTGTTGAAGGACTCAAGCTGCCAAAAGGAGCGCAACCATTCTAACCTGGAGGTTGAGTGTCTGGTTGTATTATTTGTCTGTGTCCAAGGGACAAAATTTCTATCCCTTGTTGGCTCACAGCGCTGTTCCGACAATATTAGGACTGAACAGTTAAAATATTAATTTTCTTTTGGCGGCCCAAGTGTCTCAGCTGTGATGAGCGAAAGCGGAATCTGTATTTGTCATTTTTATTCTCTCGAAATAGTTTTGTATTTTTTTATGAGCCGATGGGCCGCAAAAAATACTATCGGCGGGCCATGGGTTGAATACCCCTGCTCTAGGCAGTTGTGTTGGTGGTTCCAGGGTTATTATTATACCGTAAAGGCAGATACACACAGGATGCTAAGCTAAGTATGGTCCCTCTTTCCCTCCAGAATTCAGTGTTGTTTCTTTCTGGTCTGCTCCAGTGAAGTTTAGTTTTTATGACGTTATACAAAATGTCTTGTTTTAGTTCAGGTTATAGTACTGAGGAAGAGAATATGCTGTTGTTTGCAGTTGTTTTGGAAGATGAAGAAAATTTAGGAGGTGGAGGTTTGACTTGTTCAATTAACGCTTCCATTTTAATATAAAAACATTCATTAAATATAAAATCTAAATAGAATATTACTTAAATACACGTGAAACAAACTGATAAGTTATTTCCACCAAACCAGCACTGCGTCTGTTCAACACGGAGCCCAAGCTACGTTATGCGCATGCGCAATGTAGGATGTCTCAAGATGGGAAATGGAAAAATTGCCCGGCCAGCAATCGGAAAAATCATAGCGCGGAGTATCAAGGCATAGCTTAGCTTAGCGTTCTGTGTGAATCGGCCTTTAGTAACCTTATCACTATCGTTCGTATACGAATTGTCTGTATGGTGTTTAGTCTATAGTTTACACAGGACGGAGGTTTAAGGGGTGGGAGATGACTGAGGGTGGGGGTGTCTGAATGGGTTTCTAGGTTGGAAAAAATATTTGTGTAGCCCCTAGGTGGCAAGAATATAAATCCGCCACTGAGTCAGTCAGCTCTGTTAAGATCAGTGTCTTTGCAGTTTTTATATCACCGACTACTAAGAGCTCTCAATGATACAACAGAGTCGCTAGTTGGTGGGATATCAAGGATGAAATATACACGCCCATAACAGACTATGCCTTAAATATGCATGAAGAATGACCCTGAGCACGGTACGATCCCTGGACAGCTCAGTGGTAAGAGCATTTGTGTACTAAGCCAAAGGTCCTGGATTTGATTCCCGTGTTAAGATGCCACTTTTGAAATGTATTCGAATATAAAAATAGGACTAAGTTATGGTATATCTATCTATTTAGCTAGTCTATACATTCAAAACGTTAAGTTATTCATTTCCTCAAGGATTCCCGGGGTTCTATCCAACAGATTTTCATGATTTAAAACAAATTATATTACCAGTTTCGGTGGCCGCATGGTGTTAGGGCGTCACTCTCACAATAGACGGGACTGCCGATGACAGGGAGATCGAGGTTTGAATCTCGATTGGGCGTACTGAGGTTTCCCCAAAATGATTTTACACTCTCCTGCCATACAAATGCAGGTACACTTCCTCTAAACATAACCTTCCTAATCCCTAAAAACCATTAGCGTAATCAGTAGATAAGCATATAACCCGGACGGGTAGTAAGACACGGTGTTGAAAAACACAAGGAAAAAAATATATTGATAACATTTTACTATACAGGGTGTACTGTAACATATCGGAGCCATTTCAGGGGTGGACAAAATCAACTAGAAAAGTCCATATACGCACGTGTCCCATTTGACCTTGTTTCCGAATGCAGCCAAATGATTCCAACACTGTGTACCATACAACCACAGTTTAGCCGAGTAGCCGGACACTTCTTGAACGAACTATTCCCTAACAAAATGTATAGGTCGTGCTGGACCTACTGCCTAACCAGACTTAAATACATTAGATTTTGAAAGAGTCTGGCACTCAGACCTAAGGTGATCATTTTGAGCACTCCCTATTATTATTATTATTATTATTATTATTAGCAACGCGTCTTACTACCCGTTCGAGTTATACGCACTTACGCTAATGTGTAATGGTAGGGTGATTGTGAGATGAAATTGAGGACCTACAGTTTAACGTGGGATCCGAACCACGGTGGAGGCCTTGCATTCCACACATTCACAAGTTGTGATTAATACACGTCTTGTCAGAGGTGAAGGAAGGGTTTGGCAATCAGATAAATCTGTGCCGGGACCGAGGATTGAACCCAGCACAGAAGTCTTGACACCTTACCCCTAGACCACCAGGTCACCTCCCTATATTGTTAAGCTCCACATTACTGGAGTAAAAACATGACTACAGCTAGGAAACAAGGTCAAATGGAACACGTGTTTACACGGACTATTTTCATGGTTTGTGTGTCTCTTGTTCACCGCTTATTCCCACATGATACGGTACACCCTGTATATAAGGGGAGTCGACAAAAGGTCGATCTCGCCGCAATTTTCAGTCGATCGCGTAAGAAAACTACACCGTCACGAAAAGGCAAGCTTACCTTGAATTATTCCGCTATGGTACAGTTTATAAGATAGGACCATAGTGTAATCAGTCATGGTAAGACTGCTATGCTGCTTGATTCTACTATGGTGTAGTTTATAAGATAGGGCCATATCAGTCAAGGTAAGACTACTATACTGCTTGTTCCACTATGGTGTAGTTTATAAGATAGGACCATAGTGTAATCAGTCAAGGTAAGACTGCTACCTTTCTTGATTCCACTATGGTGTAGCATATAAGATAGGGCCATAGTACAATCAGTCAAGGTAAGACTGCTACCTTTAAGGGAAAATGAAGAATACATTTTATTTATATTGTCTATTTTCTATAAAGGCAGGAACATAAGTATTGGAGGAAATATTGAATGTAATGAATAAATACAAGATATATTGAAAAAAATACTAATTATTAAGAGTAGAGTGGAGAAACGAACGGTGATCACAGGACCTTTGATAAATGTTATAGTCAATCGTGGCCTAAAAATACTGCCAACCCCTGCTGCAGGACCCGATGTTCGTGGGTTCAAACCCAGCCGGGTCGACAGATTATTCTTGAGTAATAAATATCCGTAGCACAATTTACTTCGGAGGGGAAGTAAAGCCGTTGGTCCCATGTCGATTGTGGTATGTAAAATAAACCTGGAAGGTATGTGGAAATACCTTTCCCAGCAAAATTGGTAGTTCCTTTCACTCTAGCTCGTAGAAATTCTCGTTTGCTGATATAATCAGTCGGTTCAGAAGATGCACGTTAAATAACTCGAATTAACAAACTAAATATATATATATATAGATAACTACACCAAAAATGACATCTGCAGGTCACATAACTTGACGTATGACTGTAGTTTTTTTTTTCTAGCTGTCAGATAAGATTGTCCCTATGATACATTGGAGTGAAAAGCTTGCCCACATATCCACCTGAAAGACATGTAGAAGGAAGCTATATAGTTGGTCACTGAACTGTGAACAAAACATGTTTCTAGTTCAGTTTTGTTGCTGTAGCTCGTAGAATTCCCCCCCATCTACCTCCCCCGTTCCCTTAGCACCTCCCACACCGCAAGACCAGTTCTGTCACTTTGTTAACTGTGTCAACCCAATCAACGTTGTCGCAAGGAGATTATAGTAGAGCCACGACATGAACGTAAGTTTGAAAAAATAAATATATATTTTGGGGGTCTGCGTTGAAATATATTATTATTATTATTTTTATTATAATATTGAGCCAAGATAAAGTAGGAAACAATATTTAGGAAAAAAAATCAACTTAGTAACACCCAGCTGGGATTCGAACAATAGTCTCCCATCACCGGAAATATGAGTTTGACGTCTAAATCCGCGATGCAGGTGAATATATTATTACTTTATCGATATTGATGTTAGCTCTCACAACTGGCAGCTGTAGATCATTTGGTTTGACGTATGAATATATGAAAAGACTTTCAGAGTGATATCTCGCAAATGTCGGTCACTCGATAATTATTTATCATCGTCATCGTGGACTGCTTTTAGTTTGTGGCTGAGTCAGTTTAGTAAAATGCCTCTCTCCGTTTTCTTCCGTGCAAGGCAAGAGAAGTAATTATCGCGTGACCGACATTTGCGAAACATCTCTCCACTTATATTACAAACGTCGAAACCGCTGGATTCGCGAGATTAAAAGTTATTTATATTTGCTTTTAATAGTTTTTTTTGTCGACTTCGATGGTCTTGGAGTAAAGGGCTCGCCTCAGGACCCAATGTTCTTGGGATCAAACCCCGCCGAGGTTAACTTATTCTTCTTGAGCGATAAAAATCCGTAGCAAAACTTCCTTCGGGGTGGAAGTAGAGCCATCGGTCCCATGTCGATGTAAAAGGATGATATGTGAAGATACATTTACCGGCAAAATTGGTAGGCCTTTTCGCTATCGCTCATAGAAATTCTCGTGTACTGATATAATCATTTGGTTCAGAAGGTGTATGTTTTATACCTCAAATAATTTGTACAAAATATTCCGTGCAAAATTTCATTGTTAAGCCCGTTGTTTGTTTTCGGTGACTTGACCCAATATTGACTGGGATAGATCATGACGTCTGTCTCTCCGTGTCGACCAGTTGACTGACGACCAGTGGATCCACCTAACCTTCCAACATTTTGTCGATCAGTTGACTGACGACCAGTGGATCCACCTAAATCTTCCAACAGTTTGTCGACCAGTTGCTCCAAGTCGTGTCGACCACTTCACCCAAGCTGATTTGGTGTGTTGATCACTTTTATGTCGACCACTTTGTCCTCTAGTGTCAACCACTTTTTTGTCGATCAGTATACCTGCTTCCCGTTAATTTATATTTGTGTTCATTTTGCGTCCTTGCATAAAGCAGCAAATATAGTTTATGCTCATAACCGACAGTTCAAAATTTATTTCAAAATAAGGCAAATAAACGATTATGAATTATTAATTTTTCAAAATCTTAAAATATTAATATCTCAGATTTACTAATTTGTGTACTTGGCAAACAAATGAAACTTGTAAGCGCAAAGTTGGGTTTAGAAGCGTATTCTTGGCATTAACTTGTAATCAATTCATCAGAGCCTCGAATTTTTATTTTCAATATTTTTTCTCAGAAATTTTGAACATTTACTTTAAAATGCAAATGTATTTAGTCTACCCATTGGCTTTTTTTTTATAAATAACATTTTGACACATTTTTTTCAAGTATTGGAAATAACTTATTATAAAACACAACTGAAAAACTGGCACGTTATATTTATACAGAAGCAAAGTGAACTAACCACAAACTCTTGACTTATTGATCTGGAAAGAAGACGTGTCGAAAAGACGCAACTGGGGGGGGGG
>CABFWB010001793.1:9453-19770 GCA_902151455.1 Timema bartmani
ATATAGAGAGAGAGAGAGAGAGAGAGAGAGAGATTGCATCTCCATGAATGGGAGGGAAAGGATCTCTGAGTACAGGGGTGCAGAATATGTCCGAACGCGCGAACGAGGTTCAGGGGAAATTAAAGCAGTCCTGGGGAAATTTTGGGCAGGGAAAAGTCGAACAATTTTGTTGACTTTTTTAATAAATTCTGGTTCTGATATGGTAGTTTTATTTGTATGAAAAACTAAGGCCGATGACACGCCGACACTCAACACCGGATCCTATCAGTATGTGGCATAGTGAGGTAGTGTCGGTGTGAGCACAAAGAGTTGAGGTGTCTAGGGACTAAGGTAATGTGTCAGTTCTAGATGATAAGTCAGAGGCTGAGATAAGGGCCATAGTAAAAATCTAATAATTCAACCTGGCTAAAGGCGTGATTGAGTGATGAGTCATCAGTCACCTGCCCTACCGCGGGGGAGGGTAAGGAAGGGCGACCTATGTTTTGTTTTAGTTTGAATTCAGTCACCCTTATATCTCGGCCTAATTGCATGGCGATGTGTTTATTTAAATTCGTGACATGCTTGTAATAATTGTGTTGCAATGAAATTGTTGTTTTTAGTAGACCTACTAAAGTTTGTACATAGTACAATAGTTAAATGTTCAAAAAAAATTAGATGGTTTAGTGAAACAAATGTTTACTATGTCGACTTTTAAGAGCAAACAAGACGTCAACTGTGCTCATTGTGAATGGCGTGGCAGGCGGATATCACGTATCTAATAAACATCCGCAAGAAAAACCTAGAAGTAAGGATCAAGGGAGTATTGCAAGTTTTGTAAAATGTAAATTATGTGATCAGGAAAAACTCAGTCGTAAATAGCTATAGTATTTCCTCTAGTGTGGTTGATAGTGATAGACCTTGCAGTAGTGGCGAGTCTACGAAAAAACGAAAAGTCTATGAAAATCAACAATTAAACCAAGGCCTCTCAGAATTCACTTCATTGCCTCTTACTCTCAAGATGTAAAATTAAATGTTGGTGCCGGTACGCCTACTGGCATCAATGAACAATTAATAATAATATGTAATGCACACAAGGAAATGGGAAGGTTGCCATTTCTGGGAGGCAACTAAATTTTTTATAAGGTAGGTACTATAATAATAACTCTGATAAAAAATATATTTAAATTTGAACTGTCCAAACTATCTAGTAGGTAATAATCCTTATTACCTTCAGCCTCCATAAAATATTCAATGTTTTATTTTGAGTGCTATGGTTTTTGGGGAAATGTTTTCTGAAAATTTTATGTTCTGGGGAAATACTGGATCTCTGAACATATTCTGTACCCCTGTTTGAGTGGAGGAAGGGATGTCTTTGAGATGAGGGAAGAGATATCTGTGAGAGGAGGAAAGGGATATTTGGGAGAGGAGGGACTAGGTGTTTCACTACTTGTTTATTCCCAATTAATGTAACGTGTGTTCATCCCAACAGCCTGTATTAGCTAGTTATGTTAGTTTGTGTATGTGATTTAGTCGCAACCAGCTCAGTGTGCTGCCTGGCTCACTCTGTCAGCTACCCCTGGAGGTTCTACTTGTCTGCAACAACAAGCTTATATCTCTACCTGAGGAGATTGGTCGCATCAACACTTTGCTTGAGTTGGACGCCAGCTGCAATGAAATCTCCAACCTACCGGCACAGATCGGGGACTTATCGATACTACGGTCCCTCATGCTGCGCCAGAACCAGCTGGTACAACTACCACTAGGTGAGTCTAGAGACACTTCTAGGGCTACAGTCCCTCATGTTGCGCCAGAACCAGCTGGTATAACTACCACTAGGTGAGTCTAGAGACACTTATAGGGCTACAGTCCCTCATGTTGCACCAGAACCAGCTGGTACAACTACCACTAGGTGAGTCTAGAGACACTTCTAGTGCTACAATCCCTCATGTTGTGCCAGAACCAGCTGGTACAACTACCACTAGGTGAGTCTAATAGAGACACTTCTAGTGCTACAGTCAAGGCCGTAGCCAGGGAGGGGTTTTGGGGGTTCAAACCCCCCGCAAAATTTTATGAACAAAATATATATGGCTTTATTTATGGTTCAAACAATATTAAAATTAAGATACAAGTACAAATTAGGGGGCTGTGTTACCATAAAAAGCAATTCAGAGAGCTTCTAGAGGTGTTAAATATTTAGAAATTTTTTCTAGCTTCCAGCAATTGACGGATGTGCTCACCAAACCCCCCCTGAAATTATTGGCTGGCTACGGCCTTGGCTACAGTCCCTCATGTTGCATCAGAATAAACTGCGACTTGACAGTGAATTAATCTCTGTCCCCAGGGCTGTACCCAACAAGCAGTTAAATGGAAGAATAATTTATACTCTAGTTTGAATTGAGGAATAGTTCTGAGAGAACCACAAATTAAGTTCACCAGGTTCTTAAATCATGTGCAACTGAGCATGCAGACACAATTTGTAGATTTTGTAGCTATATTATAATGTTTGTATGAAGAACAGTAGACGTTAATTACTTAAGTTACTCAAACAATTGTATTATATTCATACATAAAGACATGTTATCTGACGTTGTCACTTTTAATATATATTATCAATACCTATAAAATAACACAAATAAAACAGAGAAATGTTTTCAATATTGGCCGCAAAGAAATATGTTTGAATTTCCTCTACTGTTCTTCTAACCAAAATCGGTGCATAGTTGGATCGCTTTTACAAATAAAGTCTAACTTACAGTTCAATTTTCAAATGGCCTTTTGCAAAATACAGACTTTTTTAAAGGTCAGCATTGATAACATTTTACAAGATCTTGGAGCATATTGTAAAGAGACAGATTATAAACATGTAAACAATAACCACCTACTTACTGATTGCCAATCTGGCTTCCGGCCTGCCCGTGGCACATGTACTGCTCTCATTAAGGTAACTGATGATATACCGCTTGAGATAGACAAGCGACATGCAACAACACTAGTTCTTCTTGATTTCAGCAAAGCATTTAATAGTGTAGACTTTGACATTCTCTGAAAAAAACTTAATTGTTACTTTGCTTTCTCACCTACGTGTGTTCGTTGGGTACGTTCTTATCTTTTCGGCTGAATGCAAAGGGTAGTTTCAAATAATGTCTACTCTATCTGGTACCCTGTTAAAGCTGGTGTACCGCAAGGCTCTGTACTTGGGTCACTTTTGTTCTCTTGATTCATTAATGACTTGCCTTCCCCGCCTACATACTGTATCACCTCTACGCAGATTATTTACAAATATACCTTTCTGATAGTACTGCGAACCTACCTGCAACTATAGATAAAGTTAATGCGGACTTGAGAGCAATCTCTTCATGGTCCCGATGTAACGGGTTGCAGCTTAACCCCACTAAATCACAAGCAATGCTTATCAGGACATCAAGGCTCCTGTCAAAAGTAAATAGCTCTACCCTTTCCCGTATTTTACTTAATAGTGTTATACCATTTAATGCACAAACAAAGAATCTAGGCATACTAATAAATGCAAATCTCACCTGGACAAATCAAATTACCAAAACTTGTCAAAAAACCTACGCTGCTCTTCACACCCTAAAAAGGGTCAAAAGCTTTCTTCCTCTCTCTCTTAAAGCTATGCTCGCCCAAAGCTTGATATTCCCATACTTTGACTACTGTGACATTGTTTATAGTGACCTAACTGAAGAGCTTGCACAAAGACTACAGTGACTACAGAATATATGCATTAGATTGATTTACAATCTTAAGTACCAAGACCACATCTCTAAATACTTTGACTAACTGAAGTGGTTACGACTAAATGAACGGCGGACACTTCACTCCCTCAGTCTCCTACACAAGATATTACAGACTTCCTCACCACATTACTTAGCAACCACTTTTAACCTACTAAAAATCAGCATCAGCTTAATACATGTGCTAAAAACTCTACCCTCATAAGCATCCCTATTCACAAATCAGAGTCTTATTCCCGTTCATTCACAGTCGCAGCATCATGGGTATGGAATGCGCTTCCTCCCACAGGAAGGGACTTGACTGGGTTGGCTGCTTTCAAAACCGCAGTCAAACGAAATATTATTTCTAGGAGAATTTAGCTCTTCATTCTTTTGTAAATATTTCAAATAAAACTGTTTATAAAAAAATGCTGGAGTAGTTGTATGAATGAAGGAATGAATGGAAGAATGGATGGAGGTAATTTAACGATTATATTGGAAATTTTAGACAATCATTTTATATTCACTATTGTTATTACAAGCGTGTTTGTTTAATTGGTTAAGTGTAAGACAAGGCAAACTAGCCTTAACTTCGCCAAAATGTTCCAAAATAAAGACAACAAATAAATAATTAATATATTGTTAATGTTATTTCATAATTATTATTAATACCATTCTAAAGTTACAGTTGCATATCACATCATTTGACGTATAAATATATGAAATTAGATGAAAAGGCTGTTACTCTCTTTAACTGCTGTACAGATCTTGTGGGGCACGCAACTGTCAGATTTTTATATGTACTAGAAACTTCAGTTATGGTGCTACATGGCAGCGCTAACATCACCTTCCACCAAGAATCAAACTGGCAAAATAAAGAAAGGCATGGACCATTTTTAACATATACATTTTATTCAACAAAATAACTCAGGAGGGGTATATACTTATATAAGGATTTACTACAGGCAAGGGGACAGATAGGCATACAACCCCACAACATACATAGGGGGTGAAAACCCAAGAACAAAGAACAATGTTACAAATTTAATATTATTGAGCAAGGATGTTCTAATGAATTGACACTTTATCAAAGCCGCAGACCCGGGAGAAAAGCTCCTGAAGGAATCCTTTAACGGCAAGAATGTTTACCCAATGTAAAACGGTCATAATCTACCCTTTTGAGAGCCATCCTCATATAGTCTAGCTTTAAAAAAAATGGAATGAAATGAAGTCCCATCTAACCCCATAACAGTCAAAGGTTGGCCGGAAGTGCCAACCTCTCTTAAAGTGAGAAGCTCCAGTCAAAAGACCCAAAGCAAAAATGTAAGAATTGGTCTTTTTAGGGCCATCCTCAATATATAGAGATGAACTTCCGACAAAGAAGTTGTCGTGTATAAACATCTCAATAAATAAGTTAAATCGACCAATTATTTAAATAACAGGCTTTGAACCAAAACATTATTGGGTGAAATAATTAAAGAGTTAAAGGTTAAAAAAAAAAGGAAGATGAAATTGACTAAGGCGAATATAAAGTAAAAGGGTGGCATGAAAAGACCAAGATAGAAATGTATGACATATCGGTTAAACAAGTATTTCTCACATAGAGAATCTAGAGAGTGTGATGTCTCTTGGTCGATGGTGGCAAGCGAGTGTTCAACTTTTGCTCTGCTGAGGCCAGCTTAAATTCACAAAGTGTGTGCACAGCCCTAGCCAATGAAATTACAATAATATAGAAATGCAGAAAGTTTATATAGCTTATGCTGATTTCAACACTTCCTTCCCTATCCATTCATGAGCCAGGTACTAGCTGATAGGTTGCTTCTTGCCGGCCAATCAGAGACGATCTTCTTGGACGGTGGCGTCACTATCGGAGACCAGTTAAAATTCTCTCTCCTGACTCGGCCATGATTCTGAGCGATAATGACACAAAGAGCGCACTGACTCATAGCCCAGAGACCGAGCGCGTATAAACTTGTGGGCCAGCTCACAACCAAATTGGTGTTGTTTTGTCCTTGTGGCGTTCACAATGCAACAATAGAAACTGTATAAACTTTATGGTAATACATTTGAAGTTTGATTTATGTCAATAATTATGTATTTTTTTTTTTACTAATTGTATATTAAATCCACTTTAAATAGACACTGCACAAAATCACCTGCAAAGAGTAGGTTAGGGTTTTTATTCTGACATGTTGAACTGAAGATGGGTTTCAATATTCAATTAAAACAAATTGTTTCACCTCCTATATCCATGCAAATGTTTGTGCACTTTTTAAACACACCTAACTTATCCACACATTATTATATTGATTCTAATATAATAAGTAGTGTATAATCTTTGTTTTACTTTCGATAACAATTGTGATTAAATAAAGTCCTGCGCTAAAATAATGAGAAAAACACTATACTTATAGACCACGACTGGTAGACAGACCTCTTGGTTCTGTTTTAAACGGCTGCATTTTGTCTTTCCAAAAGAACATTAATTCACATTTTCGACTATTACCAGTATGCAGATTGTAAATGTAAACAGCAAGTGGTGTGAAACTAGGTGTGGTGTCCAACATGGTTGCTCCCTGTCCCCTTGTCCTACTAATGGATGAAATAATAAAGAATTAGAGGGGATACAGAGGCTTTAGTATTTGCTGGGGATAGAATGTGGAAGAAGTGCAGGAGAAGCTCTCTGTGTGGAATGAGATATTCGCAGGGTTTGGTCTAAAAATAAGCCAGAGTAAGGCAGTAATCTGAATGTGAATAAACAACCTGATCAGAAACAAAGATGCCGATGAAGCTCTAGAAAATGCACCTTGGCAGCACAATAACAAATAACTCCATCAAAAATGAGCTTACGAACCAAACCCAGAATGCAGCCCATTTCTATAACCAAGTTAAGAACCTGCTGTGGGATGGTAAACTATCCTAAAGCCTGAATTGACACTCTTCAAAACATATTACAAAAGTGTTCTCCATCGACTGTTTTCCCCTAGAGAAACTATACCAACATTTCCATTTCTTCAAGTTCTCATATTTCTTTAAAAGCCAAAGGGACTAGTCTTGGTTTACAAAATACCTATTTGGCGTTCTTTTCTAACCTCGACTCCATTTTTTTATATTTATACTGTCCTAATTTTCTTTCAAAAAAAGTGAGGCATATTCTTGTAAAATTATTTGCAAAGCCTCATCTGTATGTATCTTACTATGCTCTGATACTTGAAATCTTAGTGCTTCCATTAGTTAAATTTAAAAATGATAATTTTGTAAAGCTTAGCAAAATAATTTTAAGCTTAAAAAGAATTTAGAATAAAGTAAACGGTATCCTGCCATAAGCAGCGCTTATCTTACCTAAACTATTGGACCCGAGTATCAAGAGTGAACCATAAAGGCTAAACAGGCCAATTTAAAACTCTTGAATGCTATCATATAACCCCAGGGATGGATAGAGGGGAATCAAAAATGAGGAGAAAATGGCGCATGCATAGAAATGGTGGAACAATCGACACTCGCCCAGAAAGCTCTAGACCAGGATCTCGAAATATCTTATTGTAGAGTTCCATGGCATCACCTACAGTATGGCTGAAAATAAGGTATACCGAAAGTTGGCAACACTTTGCATCATAGTTATTGGCAGGAAGGCGACATGAGCGAGGCTGTAGTGTAACCTAGGTTCTAGAAGTGAAGGGTTGTAGAGCACAATACTTTGCAATGTCTTTAAGTATTTGTGAGAAGGCCTTTGTTGTGGAGCATTATTTCTGGTCATATACTCAGCCATTCAGGAGGACCCAGTGTGAAAACTTTTTGAAGAGTCCAACTAAACACCACCCACAAAGCAAACAGTATTGATGTTAGTAACACAATTTAGGCAAACTGGATCAATTCTTTGTCAACCAAAACATTGTTCTGGAAGAAAATGCTCATTCTCAGACAATGAGCGTGCTCAATAAGATTCTGTGATCACCAAATAAAAGTCAATGGTGTATTGCGAAAAAGCTCAGTATGAAGAGAATGTCTTTTCAGACACTTGTTCATGAATTAGGGTCATACTTGTGAGACGTTTTGAAGGAACGCGTCTCCTGGGATCCAGTGTCTTGTGATATTGCTCAACTGAAAATAACATCAGACAGATGTTGCACGGGACACAATTGCGGCAATGTTTGTAAACCCCTAGTATGATACGGAATGTGTGGAGTTGTATAGTTCATACCAAGAGCATGTGTTTTGACTGATACAGGTAAAACCCTTTTTTATTTATATTTTTAATTCCTTCGAATTTTGAACTACATTATACTTTATGGCTGGTATACTTTTACATTTTATTAATAATTATAGTGTGCTATATTTCGGTATACTTTATTTCTGGCCATACTGTATTATGATGAGCCGCGCAAGTCCAGCCTTCACCTCACTCGAACAGGAACTTGATAGGGGATATGACAGGTTAAGACTCTTTTGTTGTTTTGATGTAAGTACACTATACAATTATTTCTGTAGCTACAGCAGGGAAACCATCGGGCTAGAAAGAGATGTTAATGTGTTCATTAGAGTTTGTGCTGCAATTTAACAGTGGAACAGCCTATAGTAACTTTTCTAGCTGTCAAATAAGGTTCTTCATAAGAAAATTGGGCTATATGAATCAGGACTGACTGGTAGAATGCTGGGTACAATTCCTTACAACACTTGAAACATGAGCACGCTATGAGCTGTGAGTTGTCTTGTTCCAGAACTGATGCAACTCAGGCTGGAGAGGATGGATATCAGTTGTAATAGGATAGTATCTCTACCTGTGGAGCTACGCACCATGACAAGTCTTGTTTACCTGGACCTCACCAACAACCCTCTGTTGTCGCCAACAGCTAGTGTGAGTTACATCACACAATATTTGCATCATGAGAACATATATTATATTTTTCTATTTTACACATTTTAATTAATGTAAGACAATCTCACATATGTTATCATGGTTATTATTAATATAATCAGCCCCTTTTGGTACACCCTAGAGTTTTTTAAGTTCTTTTTTCTCTAATGTGTTTATTTATGACATTGGTAAATACTTTATTGAGATATTTACTCTTTGCAAATTATGTCATATTATTTAAAATTGTCTAATCATTGGTAGATTATATAGATTTACAAAACAACATAAAATTATATTTTACATTGGTTTCTTAAAAATGAAATATGTTACCGGTTATAGATTAAAGACCAAATCCACATTTTCTACTAGTAAAACTAATCCTGTATTCTGCAATTATAAATCGGTCAATGATAACATAGTTTGTGCTCTTTATTGTAAGGATTTAGGTGCTCTCCTAACAACCAACTCTATTTTCACTTTAATGTTGATCAAATTTTATCTCAATCATTTAAACTACTTAGACTTATTAAATGTATCATGGTACCTCTTCATTTTAGAAAGTTGACTACATTTTATGCCTGTTCTATGTCTTTGTTATATCTAAGTTTGAATATTTGAGTGTTGCTTGGAATTGCATTACCTTAACTGACTCTCTCAGATTGGAAGACGTTCAACCAGTAGCGGCACGTGATCTTTATTTTTGGTGGGGCCAGGTCAAAGCTTATCGGTAACGATTTTTTCTCAAAACGTGTTAACATATTAAATTAAATTTATTTAAGTTTTACTAATTTTTAAAAATCGCTAGAATTACAAAATCACAAAACAAATCTACAAACAGAAATAATAAAATAATACGGGTTTTTAATTAAACTTACCAAGTGATGACATTACTTGTACAAAAGTTGGGCGCGTCTGTCTCTTAATGTCAGTTTATGAGTACCAGAGTATTTTAAGCATTCTACAAATCTGCTTAATATATGCCTATTTTTTGACGCGTGTTCATTGTGTTTTTGGACTGAAATTTTGACCACAGAATCTACCTTGTGATACAATATTTACTGTTCCAAATGTTTTATACTTAATACATTTTCCAAATGTATTCCACATTCTTCATGTTTTTAATTCTCTTATTTAAATGTTTAAGATTCTTACAGCCAACCTTTGTCCACAACCCTTCACCACCAAATAATAAACAATAAAAACAAAATAAGCTCTATTTTTCTCATTCACAGTTAACTACGATTGTTTTCCAAGCCAAGCATTAGAAAAAGTTCTTTTTTTCTTGCCATCCACCTGCATAAATGTAAAGGCAATAGGCTGATCTGCTCTTAAACGTTTATTATAAGTTATTCTTGCAGTTTTAATGAAAAAAACAATAGTTTTTTTTTTAGTAAATAAGCAATATTATTCATTTTAATTCATCACTTTCACAAGTCATCTTACTTCTTGGGTTAACACATGCTAAAACACAAACACATAGCCGAAAGAACAAAATATAGACCACCTTTATTGTATAGCGGGCTAGCTGAGACTGGCCCTATTTGCTAGTGTAAAGCTGGCATCGGAATGATTGGGATTGACCTTTAGAGACATCTCACACTGGGTGTGGCTTCTCTGAAAGGGCCTATTAGAGCTGGTTCTTCTCAGCTTCTATATTCAGTCACTCTAGCACTAGTATGGTCCTCACACAATGTTTGAAACAAAATATTAAGAATCTTGACTTGAATACTATATAACAAATCCAATAATTCA
>CABFWB010001793.1:28881-65881 GCA_902151455.1 Timema bartmani
GAATTCAGGAATTGAAGGTAAATTGGAGATTTGGGATCATAAAATAGTGGATTTGACCCAACTCTATTTGCTATTGAAAAGAGTATGTAAAGTTTTAATTCAAAAAAAAAAATAATTGAAAAAAATTGAAAAATAATACCAATTGGAGAAAGTTATCCTCATATACTTGACTTGTATTTTAAGAATCAAATTTGAGAAAAAATGAATTTGACCCATCTCTAGTTTTTTAAAACCTAAATTTATAATAAAACATGATTGTGCTACCTAATAGAATTGTTAGTTAAAAAGTATTTATTTTATCTTTAGGAAGACTCGCTCGTGAACCCAAGTGACAAAGTGAACTCCAATAACACCAATTCTAAACAATCGTGTGAGAATGGTTCATCAACGAACCGACGACCCATCCAGAAAGTGACCCCTTCTAGAAACTGTTCCACTGTAACGTTCCAAACACCTCCTGTGTCCTCTCCTCTGGTGAACGGCAACAAGAGTGAAGCAGGCTCACCCCCAGGGGGGTTCTACATCAAGCCGAGCTCGCCCACCAAGAATGCGATTCCTGGGAGTCCAAAGCTGGTGACTGCGACAGTAGGGTACATGCCTCCTGCCAACGGGTTGGGGTACAGGTCCCCCAAGCTGGGTTCGAATGGTCGCAGCACAATGTCTTGGAGTAGAGACGTAGCCCCGGACAAACTTAGCTTCACAATGAGGAGAGAGTTTGATAAGGCTCGAGAGGAGGCCGAGCTAATTGAGCAGCTCAGAAACGTGAGTACTATTATATTCCTGGCCTGGACTTAGTTCTGATACCAGCTAGGTTATTTAGGGAATCTTCAACTCCTTGAAGATATTGAAGGAGTTTAAAAAAATGAATATTTGGGATTTTAAAAACTAGAAAATTGTAATTCTAAAAATGTAATTGTATTTAGATCTAGTATAATGGTTAGTAGTGGCAAGGTCAATCTATCGTACAGGGCTCACTTGTCAACAGGATTTATAGTATTATATTCTCAGCAGGATGCAACCCAACATCGTTTTATTTCTGAGGAAATGTAAATCATCTTGCTAGAATAAAGCTCTTACACAATTTATGATAATTAAATCAGGTGGACCCCGTCACATTGGTTTGGTTTGTCAGTGATGGTCAGGATTATTGGGGGTTACCCCCTTCTCCATCCATGTAAATATAGGTAAATTTCATCTAGATTCTACCTACCCCATAAGTGTAATTAAATACAGATATCCTGGACGGGTAGTAAGATTCACTGAAGATGATAGTTTAAAATCTATGATTTGGACGCTTGTAGGCTCTCAAGAGGTTGCGATGGTCTCATTGGTAAACCACTGGTGTATATACATTTATTAATTAGCTTTATGTGTTCCGCCAGCACATTGACACTCGACTGAAGATGTCTCTTCCAGAGGACATGTCCCCAGCTCTGTGTGATGGAGTGGTCCTCTGTCATCTGGCCAATCATGTGAGACCTCGCTCCGTGGCTAGTATCCATGTTCCTTCTCCTGCTGTGGTGAGTCGAGCAACATGCAACAAAAAGTGTCACATATTTATTTAAGTTAAGCTGCTAAATATATAAGCATAAAATGTTTTGTATATCTCATCTTGAGCTGCTAAATCGATTTACTGGCACAAACTGTCAGTCGTTGTTTAATTACTTCATATCTTTATCATATGAACATTAGTAGGGGTGGGTGAGGTCCACTTTTTCAATTCGAAGCAAACTCGAATCGAATATATGAAATATTCTCAAAGCCGAACCAAAGTTTGATTATTTTCTTTTAGTTGTTTTATGATTGAAAAAATATATTGTGGTTATTTATATAACTTAATCCACTAAAATTACTTGGAAAATGTTCTATTGCAACATTGTTTATAATATTTCATGTTACTCTGACAAATCAAGTTATCATAACTTACAATTCAATTAATTAAGTTTTTGTTAGTATGAATATTAATTTGTAATGTATAAAACAGCTTAGAATGGTTGTAATTAAAAATAAATGGAGAATTTTAGCTGTCAATATTTTTACTGGCGAAGCTTTGAAGCAAAGTCGAAGCTGAAGTTTGTTTTGAAGCCAAGTCGAAGTTCTGAAGCTCCGCACACTCCTACATTAGTTTGTAATGTGAACATCAGAGAATGAAATAAATGTATATTATTTTAGTTGCTAGTAATTTTATTGGTGCACCCTTTAAACTGTCGAGGCTTGGGCCAGTCTATTCTTCAAGTTAGTCAACAACCAAGCTTAGATGAGCAATCAGGATTTAACCAAAGTCACATTTTAAAAATTGTTTTTATATTTGACATGATAAGGTTTGTAATCTAAAGTGTGGGTAAATCTGTTTTAGCCAAAGTTGACGATGGCGAGATGTCGAAGAAATGTAGACAACTTCTTGGAGGCGTGTCGAAGGATTGGTGTAGAAGAGGTGAGCGATTGAACCAGATATTGTGTTGAGGGCACAACTAACTAAATATAGTAAATTATATTTAGTAATGCAAACAGTTATACTGATCATATGCTTCTTATTCTTCTTCAAATCTTCAATCTTGCATTTGGTTGGCACCCACCCTTCTCTTCCATTCTTCCCCATTCTCTTCATTTCTCTGTGGCTCCTTGCATCAATATCTGTCTGATCTACAACTTCCACAATTGATAAAATATTACATAATTTTATTTTTGGTTCTTTTATCTTGTCTAAAGATTTTTGGTCAAATGGGCAAGTTTTCATGCTTATACAAAACATCTGAAATTTTGCTTTTTGTTTATTTCTAATATATTTACAAGTGAGTGCTTGGTCTGTATTTTTTGCTAGTTATTTGTGCTTTTCATTTTATTTTTCACTGTTGCATGGCTAGAATTATCTGCTCCTTGTGGTCTAGTTATGATGTGTTTAATTCCTGCTTCATGTTTTAAATAGGTAACTTCATTTGATTTATTGTATATATTATCTAGTATAGTTTTGTTAACGAGGTACACCCGGTCTATCCTAAATGGTAGCAGTCTTACCTTGACTGACTACATTATGGCCCTATCTTATAACCTACATCATAGTGGAACCAAGCAAGGTAGCAGTCTTACCTTGACTGAATACACCATGACCTTATCTTACAAGCCTCACCATGGTGGAACCAAGCAAAGTAGCAATCTTACCTTGACTAATTACACCAGCGTTGACCTGGCCAGGTTGGCTAGTCGGCGATCACCGACTATAATGGGCCAGTATGTCCCCAAAGGGGGCCCGAGGCAGATGCAGTGTAACAATTTTTGTTCATTTCTTTAGAGGAACATAATAACTCTCTTGCATTATACAGATGCTCAAAAATTTGAAACACTAAATCGTTTCTCCCATTTTTTACAAGTTGGAAGTGACAGTGTCCATCCATCAGATGTCTCTCCTTGGAGGAAAAATTGTGTGTTGCATTATGGCACGAGTATGAGAAAAGAGATCCACTGGCTACATTTTCATCTAAAAATTTACCTAGTCAAATCATAAAAGAGGATGAATCTTTTGATCAAAATTTAATTTTAGACATCTTCAGGAATCAATCATGTATAGTTTAATGGTAGATAGATAGTACACAAGATGTGGCCATTATGGTACAGTTAGCTCTTTGTGTTAGTTTTGAGAAGCATGGTCAAGTATACTAAAGGTTGCTGCAATTAGTAGTAGTATAGGATTCTAGCGGTAACGAATTGTATGACTTACTTTAATCAGGCTTTAAGAAATTGGGAATTCAAAATTGCAAATCTTGTCGTATGTTTATTTGATGGAGTGGGTAGGATGAAGGAAACATCCAATGGCATGCAAGCCTATTTAATTATCCAAAATTCCTCCCTGCTCTACACACATTGTATGAGTCATGTCCTCAATATAATAATAGCTACACTGCTAATTGTAATAAAGTCGTAAATTTGTTTGAATTAGTCGAGGAGTCTCCCGTTAAGCAACTCCTATAAAAGAATGACAGTGTGAAAACCTTATATGACAGAGCAACATTCTGCACAATCGTGGTAAATTGTATTGCTTAAAAAGATAGGAGCCAAGTGTTAGTGGAGTAAACATAAGGCTCTTACTTCTGTAATGGATTTTAATTAAACTGAAATTGGATCCAGTAGATTTGTAACATTTGTTTCTTTTTAATGTCTCTCGACCCTCGGAAAGAGAAGCATTATTATTATTATTATTATTATTATTATTATTATTATTATTAAAAAAATGAACTTGAGATTTTAATAAATGTCGAAGTTTCATGATCCTCTGAAACCCAAACTGTCTTTGCGATGCCATATATTTGTGTGTCTGTGTATCTGTATATTGGCCTAGGGCCGAAACCATTTTCCTGGTAGGGCTAAAACATATCTAGGGTTTTCTTGAGGTTACCCTGTGGGGTTTTTGGAAATAGACATCTAACCTAAAAATTAAGGTAGTTTACTGAGGATCATAAAGATAAAAAATCTATTTTTAGGTAATCCGCTCAAACGGCTTTGATTAAGATTCATATTTAGGCACTGTTTGAAATCACAAACAAAATGGCAACTCTCATCCTCCCATTTAAATGACTTTGAGGGTACTTAGCAGTGGCAGAAATATCCAACTCTGATCATATCTTTGCAACTATTTAATGAAATTGATCATGTTATGCTCTTTGGTGGACAGAGAGATGTTTCTGTTTTCTCAATTGTGCTCTTTGGTGGAGTGTTTATGCAACAATATTTGTTATTTCGTTTCACAACAAGTTTTTAATAAATCTCTCTATTTTAAGATACAAGAGAGAGAAATTCTTTGCGGTGCACGGTACCATTTATTTGTTAGATATGAAACAAGGTAGCTTTTACTGCAAAACAAAATTTTGAACCAGTACATTATTTGAAAAATGGAACCAAATTAAAAATGAACTGATGGTGCTAATTATTTTCAATTTATTTTATGTGACATTTCTAGTATCAGTAATTTTAAAAATGAAAGCTATGAATTATCTAAAAGTATAGTACGCTGTTGAAACATTATTGGAGCAAATTAAAACTGAAAAAAAAACCTTCTATTTCTTAAAACTCCTCAAAAAATGATAAACATTTGCTCAAAATATTTTAAAGACAACACCCTTATAAATATACAAGACGATTTTACTTAAAGAAAAATTCCAATCAAAAATTATTCTATAATAAAGAATTTGTTCAAAAATACAAACTATTTATTTCATGGTTTAAGTTAGAAGGGATAGCCAGCACACTTAGCTTGGTGATACTGGAGTAGAAATTGTTTAGATAAAACACTAAAAAACACACAAACACATTTTTAAGGACAAGCTTTCACTGTCGCAGACAGCTTCATCAAGGAAGAGAGTAGACTGATGCTCTTGGTTGAACTGCAAGGTTGACTGTCAGGAGTCAGCTGTGGACAGTCAACCTTGCAGTTCAACCAAGAGCATCAGTCTACTCTCTTGACCTGATGAAACTGTCTGTGACAGTGAAAGCTTATACTTTAAAAATGTGTTTGTGTGTTTTTTAGTGTTCTATCTAAACAATATCTACTCTAGTATCACCAAGGTAAGTGTGCTGGCTATCCCTCCTAATTTAAACCATGATTTAGCCTAGTGCTCTATTCCAAATAAACTATTTATTTCAAAATTTTAGACACGATTTGTTCCAAATAAGGACATGTAACTAGACTTAATGATTGGATTCAAAAAATACAAAGACATATTTTTTGAACTTGGAGTAGATCATTTTAATAATGATGCTTTATTTTAAAGTTAATAAATGGCCATTATTAATATAAATATTTAAATTTTGTAAAGAAAACAGTTTGCTAGTGAGTACGATAATTTCACAATCAATTGGAAAAAAGTGATGGTAGTAAAAATAATGCTCCAGGTGATGATGGTGGCAGTGTTTTTAGTAGTGAGTATGAAGATGAGGATGAGCTCAATGATGTTGAAAACCCGGATGTTAATTTCGAACATCATGGTGTGAAAAACATTCCAGCCTCAAAAAATCTTATTAGTGTTAGCATTGAGAATTTTCTGTTTTATAATGAACATCCGATCCGGATTCTTCACTAAACCGAATGCTGCCGCTTTCAAATTTATAATGATCTTCATGTATACAAGTAACGTGTGTGAGGATCTTTTCTAAACTCAAAAGTTCTCAAGAATAAATTAAGATATCTCTTAAGCCAAATTCTATTGTCTCCACTGCTGTTAATATATGTTGAAAAATATTATTTTCACAATTTCAACAAATATGCAATAAAAGATGAAATAGCAGCATACAATGAAGAGTTTAAATTATTACTTTGGCCAGAAAAAGTTATTCTCTCTCTCACTGCTTGTTCCCAGAATTGTTGGGTACTTTTGTTCACTAACTAGATTTTAATTCATCTTTATAAGGAAGACCTCTTTTCGCTTTATGAGGTAATTGTATCATATTTGGAAGAAGGTACAGAAAAGGTGGATAGGAACATATAAAAACCCGCCTCGGTGGCGTAGTTGGTTAACGCGCCAGTCGTGTTGAGCCAGACCACCGAGGACGGGTAGATCGAGGTTCGAATCTCGGTCGGGTTAACTGGGGGTGGTTTTTCCTAAATGGTTTTCCACTCTCCCTCCACGCAAATGCGGGTTCACTTCCTCCAAATTCAACCTTCCCAATTCCTAATCCATTAGTGTAATTAGTACTTAAAGCGTATAACCCGAACGGGTAGTAAGACGTGGTGCTTAATAAATAAAATAAAAACATATAAAAGGAACAAACACAATATGGCTTTTAAAATGAAAAGAACACAGTTCACACTTTACACTGCTGACACTGGACAGAGACCCCCCGACCTAGGTTTCATTCTATCGGAACTCATCAGGGAGGAGTGTGAAACACGCAATGCAACTTCCTAAAAGAGGAAACAAAAAAGGGGGAAGGAGAGAAAATGGAAAATTGTATCATTCTTTACAATTTTCTATTTTCTCCCTTTTGTGTTGTTTTTCCTCCTCTTTTAGGAAGTTGCGTTGCACGTTTCATACTCCTCCCTGATGAGTTCCGATAGAATGAAACCTAGGTCAGGGGATTGGGTGGTGACAATCAATTTTCTTTAAGAGGCAACCTATTTAGTCAATGGCAGCATTGTAAAGTGTGAACTGTGTTCTTCTTTTAATTGGAAAAGCCATATTTTATTCATCCCTTTTATATGTCTCTATTCACCTTTCCTATATCTTCTTCCAAATATAATAGATTTTAATTTAGCAATGTTAGCTTTGGAGATCATGTAAATCAATTAATAACTTTCCGAATGTATTGTTACAGGGCAGAAAGTATAATGTTCCACACTGTTGTAGTACATTCTGAAACTGCTTTAAACATGTTGTTTTTATTTACTTAATCTTATACTTTATAATATATTATTCATAGTGATAAACATTTTAATAATTAATTAAAAAATGCATCCTAGCTATAGTTAATGATGTATTATAAATAGAAGTATTATGTTTTCTTTTTGTTCTTTTTTTACATTTCACTAGGCTCCATATTTATATTTAGTTTTAATTTTGACACTTAAAGCTATTTTTTTAAGCTTAGTTTGTATAGATGCAGTCAAATGTATTTGATTATATTATATTAAATTTGATTCCCCTGTCAATAATCAAAATGGTTTGGTGGGGGGGTATATTCTTTATTGGAAAAATTAATAAAAACAAATTGTCTTTGGTAACTTATTTTTAAATCTTATAATAAAACTCCATTGGATCGATTTGGGTTGGGGGCCTATAAAATATTATCCGAGGGCCTTAAGATGAGCCAGGCCAACGCTGACTTACACTACGGCTCTATCTTATAAACTATACCATGGTGAAACCAAGCAAGGTAGCAGTCTTACCTTGACATATTACACTATGACCCTTTCTTATAAACTACACTGTGGTGAAACCAAGCAGGGTAGCAGTCTTACCTTAACCGATTACACTAAGGCTCTATCTTATAAGCTGTACGATAGTGTACAGGAGTTTTACTGCAAGGTAGGTTGAGTCCTTGCCCACCAGGTAGTGCTAGTTGCAACCCTCAGTGATAACATCACTTTCAAGTGAAACAATTCAAATTGTTTGTTGTAAAGACTACAAGCTGAAGAGGTTTCCAAGGGGGTCCAAACACAATAGTTCAGGTACCATCAATACTTTCCCCACCCCAACTCAACCCTCTTCATTGACCAAACCTTGTCAGACAAGTAAGAGGCTCAATACAAAGCCACGATGTTTGAACATAAACTTTTGTGAAAGATAACTTTTCAATGACTAATGTACTTACCATGGCTGTGTGCTCTCCTCATAACTTTTAATCTGAACTACCCGCACTGTACAGTGGTCAGGTTTTTTTTGCCTTTTAGCTCTCAATCATTTCATATATATATATATATATACACTTGTTTAAAAAAATAAAAAATCCCTAATTGACTATTTCCTGATAGGGAATCAAAGGCAGGGGTAACAATGAACATGAAGACCTTGCCAAGTGTGTCCTTGGACGGGAACCATCGACAATTAGTCACCAACATGAAGGGCTGGAGGAGGGGATGCCAGATAGTGAAGCAGGAAAAGAGGATAAGGATATGGAAGCTTAGTCAAGTGGAGGATAGAATGAGCTTTAAAGTAAGAGTAAGTGGAGCACTACCAAAGGACGACATAAAAGGAGAACAGTAGTAGCGAAGGTTCAAAAAGTACATGGTGTAGGAGGCAGAGGAGATATGCCAAAGAACTAGTGGAAAGAAAAGATGGAAGGAAACTACATAGTGGAGTGAAAAGGTAAATGAAGCACTGACTGCTAAGAACAAAGCATTTAAAGAATGGTTCGCAAAAAGAACTAATGAGACTGTGTATAATTATAAGGAGAAATAAGAGAAATGTAAATAAGATGTAAGAGAAGGGAGAAAAACATGTATAGAAGAGTGGCCATAAATGAAACAGACTGATGTGGAAAGGAGCAAGAAAATATTGCATAGTCAAATGTGCCAAAGGAGGAGGGAAAATAGGAAAGAGGTTCAAATGATGGATGATAATGGAAAGGGATGAGGAAGTAAAGAAGCTGTGGAAATCATATTTTGAAAGATTTATGAACCCAGAGGGGGAAGGATTGGTACTTAAGGAAAAAGAAGAATAGAAGGAAATGGACAGAGAGATGGAGGATAGAGTAGCGGACCTAACCTGGAAGGAGGTAGAAGAGGCCTTGAAAAGAACAAGGGAAAGGCACCGGGAGTGGACGTACTCACAGTGGAAATTATAACGGCAGCAGGAGAAATGGGTCTACAGTGGTGTTCTAGAGTAGTAAGGGCAATGTGGCGGGAGAAGAAAGTGCCAGAAGATTGGACAAACGATATTATATTACCAATATTCAAGAAAGTGGATAGGAAGAGGTGTGAAAATTATAGAGGTATAACAGTGATGTGTCAATGCGTGAAGATGTAAGAAACGATTCTGGAAAGGAGAATGAGGAAAAGCACGAAGGAAAGATGTAGAGAGGAACAACATGGGTTCATAGAGAAGAGGTAAATGATAGATTTAATATTTGGAATTAGACAGTTGATGGAAAAGAGATTTGAGATTGGGAATGATCTGGTAATGGCTTGCTTTGGGAATGGTATGAGGAGGTGGAAAAGTGTGGAATTAAATTTAGTATGGCGAAAAGTGAAGTAATGGTGATGACAAGGCAGAGAACAAGGCCAAGAAAGGATATAGAACTGGATGGAGTAGTTTGAAAGAAACAGGAGCGTGAAATATCTGGGTAGTGTGATTGAGGCAAAAGGGGGATAGCAGAGAAGATATAGTGAGACCAGGGCAGCAGGGAGAGGGTTTCTACAGGTGTGTAAGAGACCTACTATGGAAAAGAGAAGTACCATTGAAGTGTAAGGAAGTCCTGTATATACTTCACACCCATAATAACCTATGTAGCGGAAACATGGACTTTGGATAAAAGAGAAACAAGGAAAGTGGAGGCCATGGGAATGAAGTTTTTGAGGAGCATGCTAGCTGTCACCAGACGAGATAGGATTAGGAATGAAGATGTAAGGTCTAGAGATGGAGTACAAGGAGTACATGTGATAGTTGAGGAAGCAAGCACGAGATGGAATGGATACGTAATGAGGATGGTATGGAAAAGGATTCCAAGAAGATTACTGGATATGCAGTATGTAGGGAAGAGGCTGCAAGGGAGACCAAGGAAGAGATGGGAGGAACAGAGAGCAAGTGTGCAAAAGAGAGTGCAGGAGGAAGAATGGTGGAAGGTGTTTAATCTAATATAGCTGTTTGGTCACATTTTTCTTTTGTGAATTGTAATAATGGTTACAAACCAGATGTATTGCCTTCAACACATTTTCATTTTCCTATTCCAGGTTTAACTTTGTCAATACTCATTACTAAAATGTTTTAGTTAGAAGAAAGTGTGCTAATTTTAAGTCGCCCAGGCTATGATAAAAGTTGTAAGCAATAAATAAATAAATACCAAATTCTAACTCCTTAATGTTAATTTTAGGTTATAAACTTTTCAATTTAGTAATTTTCATTCTTACAAAGCCATTGTGTAGAACCTAGTTTGATCCAAATTTATTACTAGATATTACTTTAAACCCGAAAGCCAAGGGTATACTCTCTTGTTTCATTTCTAATCGAATCACATAAGGGGAGTTTTAGAATCATGCAAAACAGGGGTAATTGACAGGGAATTTGTAAGTGCTGTCCAATCAGCGTCTTGGAATTAGTCATATAAAAGGGAGTGGGGATGATGGAGCGCAGTGACGCTAATTCTACAAGAACTCTTGTTTGGAAGAAACAAAGCTGAACATTTTTTCTTGTCTGCTTTACTCCTCTACTGTTGGTGATTGATAACTTGTAAACTTAAGATGGGAGGATTACTCAGGAAAGAGTGCCCCATGGTATCCTGTCTAGCTATTTATTTTCTTTGTGGGTTTTTTTAGAGCTACTATTTGTTTAACATGTAATTTTGGTTATGATCTACGAAAGTCATTTTAATATATCTAATGTCTTAAATTTTACAAAATAAAACTAACTCTTAGCCACCATTTTTTTTAAACTAATCCTGATTTCCCATCCTATCTTGTGAAAACACCGCGTTAATGAAGTAGAGCTTGTTTTAAAAAAAACGATAACTGCCGTGAGCCGATGAATACTAAAATAGATATTAGGGGGATGGAAAAAGAGGTAATAATGTCTTCATAATGTGTTGGATGGTCAACTGGTCTCGGCACGTAAACTTAACATCGTGATAGTCAAGTCTAAATTGTAGGTGATGGGAGGGTCATGACTTGAAGCCCTGCTGGGTATAATTAAGGTACTAAACATTTTTCTCCCACTATTTCTTTACACAAATGCAGGTACAGTAAAACCTTGGATTGCGAGCATAATTCGTTTCGTAAACGTGTTCGTAATACAAAGCACTCGTATATCAAAGTCAATTTCCCCCATAAGAAATAATGGAAACTCAGATAATTCGTCCCACAACCCAAAAATATTTAATCTAAGAATGATTAATACTTTTTTCATTTTCGTTATTTAAATGCAACTGTACTGTAATCAAATTTATTAATTAAATTTAATGGTGGCTGGTGTGAGGTGGACGAGAGAGATAGAAGGAGGAGGTGGGTTATTGTTTAGGACGACTTCCACTGTCACTAACGGAATCACCGCTATATGTTGGCTCACTCAAATATTTTTCTTTTTGTGCGACTTTAACAAAGAACCTATCCAATGATACTGCTCGGCAGACAAAGCGTAACCATAGTACTACTCGTATTGCAAGATATCGCTCGTTTATCAAGTTAAAATTTATTGAAAATTTTTGCTCGTCTTACAAAACACTCGCAGACCAAGTTAATCGCAATCCAAGGTTTTACTGTACATTTAATATAATTTCTACTTTATTCACTACTACTCCAAAGGTGTTATTAAATGCAAACTATTCAGATGGATGGTAAGAAGTGGTTTAAAAATTCAACTAATCTCATTCTCTCATAGGCACTCAAAATTACATTTGTGGGGCTTGGTTCTAACTCTTTCTCAGTCCACCATTTCAAAGCTCAACATGTCCAAAGTGTTTGAAACAATCACTAATGGACTTGTTTGGCGCTAGAAGAGAAACAATGAGTTTTGCCAAGCTAGCACATCTTTAACACATATTGGTGGGCATGCAGACTAAATGTCACTCATCTAGTCTGGTTTTCTGGTGATGAGACGGCCAGGGTTTGAAACCGTGCTGGGTATATTGAGGTTTTTTTTTTTACCTGAATGCACTCAAGCAATATAATTTTGAACTAAAACAGATTTTGACCAAACTTAGTTAACTCTTCCAGGATATATACTAAGATTCAAAAACCAGTAGAATTTAAAGGGCAAAATGTAAGAAAATGTACTGACATCTCTTAAAGGATAACAGGTTGGATCAAAAAAGTAACATAAACATCCAATTTAATTATGGTGTAACTAATAACTTGATTTTGTTTATTGAAGATTTATCTTCACTCCCTAACATTATTTTAATGTTAATAAAAAATTAATATTTATCTATAAAGGCTGCCCAATGATTACACACTATTAATATGGCTGTATTGGTAATCCTGCAAAGTTTGTGTTATGTTGGCCACCTAACTATATACTTCATGTCTGTATCTCTATTCGTTTATTGGTCTGATTACTGACTAAACGTCTCTGTCAATTATTAATTAAATACACTCTATAAGAAAACCTCTTTTTTCTCTATGAGGTAATTGTATTAAATTTGGAAGAAGGTATAGGAAAGGAAGTTGTGTTGCACGTTTCAAACTCCCTCCTGATGAGTTCTGATAGAATTAAACCTAGGTTGCATGTTTCAAAACTCCCTCCTGACGAGCTATGATAGTATTAAACCTAGGTTGCACATTTCACACTCCCACCTGACAAGCTCTGATAGAATTAAACCTAGGTTGCACGTTTCACACTCCCTCCTGACAAGCTCTGATAGAATTAAACCTAGGTTGCACGTTTCAAACTCCCTCCTGACAAGCTCTGATAGAATTAAACCTAGGTTGCACGTTTCACCCTCCCTCTTGACAAGTTCTGGTAGAATGAAACCTAGGTTGCGCATTTCACCCTCCCTCCTGACAAGCTCTGATAGAATTAAACCTAGGTTGCGCATTTCACCCTCCCTCCTGACAAGCTCTGATAGAATTAAGTTTCACCCTCCCTCTTGACAAGTTCTGATGGAATGAAACCTAGGTTGCGTGTTTCACACTCCCTCCTGATTAGTTCTGATGGAATGAAACTTAGTTTGTGCGTTTCACACTCCCTCCTGACTAGTTCTGATGGAATGAAACTTAGTTTGTGTGTTTCACACTCCCTCCTGATGAGCTCTGATAGAATGAAACCTAGGTTGCACATTTCACACTCCCTCCAGATGAGTTCTGATAGAATGAAACCTAGGTCGCACATTTCACACTCCCTCCAGATGAGTTATGATAGAATGAATTTTAGGTCAGGGGATTGGGTGATGATGACAATATTCTCTTCAAGAGGCAGCCATTACCTCTTTATCCTGTGGCAGCAGTGTAAAGTGTAAACTGTGATGTTCTTTTCATTGTAAAAGGCATATTTTGTTAGTTTCTTTTATAAGATTTTATCCACTTTTCCTATACTTTTTTCTAATTAAATACACTGTTTTACACAATGTCGAGTGTAATTTTGTTTCATGGTTTGTTCATCCTAATAGGTTATGGGCCCAGAAAGTATCAAAGTTTCTTAATATTTGTAATTGTATGATTAATGGAAAACGGTATAACAGTGACCAACGGTTTTTACCAAACTCACCATGGTGGTAGCATGTATCCTATATGCATCCAGGGTTAAAGCCTATTGATGGTAGTGGTTTCGAAAGCTGGTTATATCATCTGGAGAGGCTTTTGGAAAGGAGTGCTGTGTTAAAAATGCTGACTGTTGATTCACTGGAAGCATTGGCAGATGCAATGGTTAAAGACAGTTCTTTAATGAAAGATGCTAAGCCCATGGATTTGATTGTGCAATGCACGGTTGATATGTTTTGTGGCAAATAAAAAATGCAGGTACTGCTAAAGAAATTATTATATCTTCGAAGTCGACATATTATTTTAAAATGGGCATATTGAATCATATTGAACTTTGAAAAAATTATGAAATATATATTTTGGAGGCAAATCAAGATTGAATGAGTTTATCATCGGATTTGATAAAAGAGTGGCTGAATTGAGGAATTCTGGAGGTATTGTTGAAGAACAAGAGTGTATTACTCAACTGTTGACAGCTATGTCTGAGTGGTATTTACCAGTTGTGACGTCTCTTGACACTTTATTTATGTCTAATACAAGTGCAGTTACTTTATAGTTTGTACACAATAATTTATCAGAAGAACAATGTATTTTAAAACTGTGTAGTTCGAGTGCTTTACTTAACACCCATTATTGTTTCCAGCCTGAGGCCTGGGCTAGTTTTTTTTTATTCAAGCCATATATTTTCCACGACCTGCTGGTTAGGCCTGTAATAGCTTCATATGCCTTATAATTTATCTTAAGACTAAGACAGACACAACATCCGGTCCCTGGCCATTAATTCGTTAATGTGAAAGGGTAAACCCACATTTCACCCATGATACATTTTTCGGCCATGCCGAGAATCGAACCCGGGATCCTTAGCTCAGTAAACAGACATGCTACCTACTGAGTTAAGGTGTCAGATAGTTCAAGTGTTGATAATGCACAAAGCCTTGCTTTTACATGTTATTAAAATAAATTTTAAAATATCATGCAAATACATTTGGTCAAGGGAATGATTATTCATGGAAACCAAATATAGTGGTGCAACCTAAGCTATTTACAAGTAAGTGCCATGCCTGTAATCAGAAGGGACACATGTCTTCTCAATGTCCAAATAGAAAAAAATTGGCTGGACATTTGGAAAGGGAAGTTTCATTTCTGGTATCGGAATCTATTGGCAACCCAGAGTTAAAGTTATTGTGGATGTCAAATGGTCACAATAGTATCAATTTTGTTGTTGAAAGTGGGGCGGCAAACCATCTAATTCAAAGTATTTATTTGATGTTCAGGAAATTTATTCATGAATTAGTGTGGCTTAAGTTGGTGAAATGGTTAGCTCTGATAGATTGGTAATCTATGTTTGTTAACTAACAACAGTATTGATGTAACGATACATAAGGTATTGGCATGTGACAGCTTGTCACACAACCTGCTCTCTGTTTGAAAGCTCGAAGAAAATAATTTGAAGGTTATTTTTCATTATAAATGTATTACTACTCTGAAAAATGACAAAGACTTTGCCACTCTAAAGTTGAATGCAAGTGAAGTAAATTTTGTGGATAGGTCTTTAGACTTGTGGCACAGAAGGATGGGACAGTCGTCCAAGTTTTCTTGTAGTAAGTTATGCGAGGTTTGTCTTCAGGATAAACAGACAAGAGCACAATTTTTGAAATGTATACCAGAAGAAAGAAAATTAAAAAGAATCTTTCATATTGTTTCAGTATGGCAAACTCCGACTATACATGACAGAACAAATTATTTTGTCTCATTTATTGATCATTTTAGTCATTTTACAGATGTTTACCTAATTGAAAGAAAAAGTGAAGTTGAAGAGTGCTTCAAAAAGTAGATTGCTACGGTTGAAGCTAAATTTAATAGAAAAACTGAGAATATACGTTGTGATAACGATGGGGAGTATATTTCCATTGACTTTAAAAACTTGTGTGGAGCTAAAGGTATTAATGTATTGTACACTATTCCAATAAATCCAGAACAAAATTCAGTAAGTGAACGTCTCAATAAAACTATTTCATATAAAGCTAGGTGTTTAATATTTGACTCAGGTTTAGACAAAGATATGTGGAGAGAAGCAGTATTATCAGCTGTTTATCTGCTTAATAGAACTCCTACATCTGTGTTATATGGAGATGTAACCCCTGCAGAAAAGTGGTATGGTTATAAGCCTAATCTGAGTAAAATTAAAGTCTTTGGGTGCACAGCTTATGTACACATTCCCAAAGAAGATCATTCCAGGAAATTAGAGCCTTGTTCAGGGAAATAGATTATGATAGGGTATTGTCATAGTGGCTATCGAGTGTGGAAACCTGTGAGATAAAAAGTTACCACTGCTTGATCTATCATTTTTGATGAGGGCAAGATTGTAACTAAAGATGAAGATCATGACTCAGAAAATTCAGGGTTAGAAGAGGATAGCCAAGAAAATAAGCCATTAGATGTGAAGACAAAAGAACCCTGTCCTGATAACTCTGAAATTGAAACAGTTGATGTTCCTGAAAGAAGACACAGTAGAAGAGTGAGTAAAATACCCAAACATCTTGATGACTCTGAGGTCGAGATGTCTATGGCTCTTAGTCCTGGTTATTTTTCATTTGAAACTCCTAGGTCCGGTCAAGATGTTGTTCAACAAGAATATGTTTGGAAGGAAGCTATCAAAAGAATGTTGGAGTCTTTTAAGAGCAATAAGACGTGAGAACTGGTACATCCTCCATCTGATGTATTCATAATCAAATCTCGATGGGTGTTTACAGAGAAGACGATTGATGGTGTAACTCAGAAGAAAGCTTGCTTGGTAGCTAGCTAAAGGTTACCAGCAACCTACTTTGGAGGGGAAAGATGTTTATTCGTTGGTAGCTTGGCTGGTGACACTTGGAACACTATTGGCTGTTGCTGTTCACGTGATTTATTCATTCATCAGTTAGCTGTAAAATCAACTTTTCTGAAAAGTAAATTAAAAGTAGTAGTGTATCTTCATCCTCCAGATGGCCTAAACATAAAAAGGGTGAAGTGTGTAAAGTGGTGAAAGTCCTATATGGCTTGAGACAACGCCCTAAGTGCTGGAGCGACAGTTTGTTAGGGGAGTTAAATTTTAAAAGATTCAAGGTCGACTTTAATGATTCTACATATATCTGGGTTGATGATTTTATCATTTTATCAAGCTCAATTTGATTATGTTAATAGTGTAAAGGGTAAGTTAATGAATTTTCTTGACATTAGAGATTTCTGATGGTAAATTGGTATTTTTTGGTCCTGAAATTGAAAAGATTATAGGATAATATATTGATTACCTATAAGAATCTTATTAATAAAGTTGTACATAATTTTAGAATGAATTATTGTAAAATAACAAAAATACCTGTACAACCAAAATTAAATCTACAAAAGTTACAAATTGCCATATAAATAATTGATGGATAGTTAAATGTATTTGATGCTAAGGTCTACATTCTTATTTTGGAAGGATTCAAATTTGTTATTATGAGACTCGTTGGGTTATCTATAGAATGTTGTTTCATAATCTTAAATATACCAATAGTTTTGGTTTCAAATGTGTTAAATAATACTTGTTCGGATATAAATGTTAAAGCTTTTGTTGATTCAGACTATGCTAGTGATCCTATTGATAGGAAAAGTGCTGTAGGTTTTGTTAAACTAAACGATAATGTTGTGTCATGATGATCTAGAAAACAAAATGTTGTGGCTCTCTCTAGAAGTGAAGCTGAGTATTTGACTCTTTCTGCTGGAATGTCTAAATGTAAGTTTCTAATCTAGCTATTTGATGAATGTATTGATTGTATAAAGCCAATTATTGGCTCTGAAGACAACCAATCTTGTATGAAAATGGCACAAACCTATTGATGTGAGACATCACTTTGTAATAGATTTATTAGTAGTGGTGATTTTAAATTAGAGTATGTAACTACTGATGAACAAGTAGCAGACATAATGACAAAAAGGTTAACAGTAAGGAAATATGAGTACTTTAGAAATCTATTAAATGTTACAGAAATTTGATTAGAATTTGTGAATAAGTATTGGAATACAAAAGTGTGTTGGTAAAGCTCTTATCTTATTATATTTGAAAAGTTATCACTCCTGTTTTTAGAATTACATAATTGAAAGGAGGTAGAAATATGGCTATATTGGCAACTCTGAAAAGTTTGTGTTATGTTGGTTAACTTACTATATACTTTGTCTGTATCTCTTTTCGTTTGTTGGTCTGATTACTGGTTAAACGTCTGTCGATTTCAGTCTTAAATCTATCATTCGCACATTTCTTTGGAAACATGATCCTGACATTTGGTCCAAGTTCTCACTCATTCAAGTTCATATTCACAATTGTCATAACTGAACTATCCTCAAATAGAACTATTTTATGTAGATGATATTTAAAATTGGTTATCTGTATTTTGTTGCCCTTTATCATTTTTATAATATTATACAGTGAAATCTCCCTTAATGGACACCTCTAAGTAGCGAAATCTTCTTTATTATAACAGGCAGTTTAAATATCCCCGGCAAAATAACATAGCCTCTTACAGTGAAACAACTTCCCAATAACGGAGTTTCTCAATAACATAAACGGACATTGCCAGAACCACATATTTATGCTTAGTAATCTCTAGAAAGCAGACAAAAATTGAAAACACCAGTTCCTACACAGAAATTACTAAGGTATTTCAAGCTCATAGATTCCACCCCTTTTGAGTCATTAGTAGGGGTTGTTCGAAATGTTTAGTCTGTACTCATGTGCTATTAGTGAATAAACTTGTGATTCTTCCCAGTTGTAATGTTATTAAAGTGGTATGTTTTGTCGATTCTTAAAATGTCTCAAAGAACGTAACCGTTTAATTTTGAAAGACAAAATAGAAGCTGTGAAAATGGGTGACAGAAAAAAAATGTTCATGATTAGACTACTAAATTTGACATGGTGAAAACCCAAATCAATGAAATTAAGAAGAATAAAAACAAAATTTTGAATTCTTGGGTCAAAAATGAAAACCAATAAAGTAAAAAGCATTTCCGAAAATGCAAGGACAAGCGGTTGATAATGTGACATTTGAATGGTTCTGTCACACTAGAGTCAATAACATTCCTTTGTCTGGAACATTAATTCCTTAAAAGGCATTGGAAATTGATAAAGAGTTGGGTTTAAGTGACTTTAAGGCTTCTGCTGGTTGGCTGGAAAAGTTTCAAATTAGACATAATTAAATTGATGTTCTTTACTTTTCGTTATATATGTTGTTTACAGAATTCTACATACAATATATTTTTATCAGTCATCCTGCATACAATACTGCACAGTGCAGTAATTATGTATATTGTTTTAGTTAATATCCACAGTATTCAAGTCAGTGTTCAAGCGGTATAATTTTAAAGCACAAATAAAAATAAAGAGACATGCACATATTTACAACACTTAAATATTTCAATGCTCTTATTGCATCTCCCTCAGGAAATAGTAGTAAGACTGAACAGAAAGTTAGCTCCAGTGATGCCAACTGGGTTGTGCAGGATAAAAACTTCTCTGGAGGTACATCTCTTGTTCTGTAGATGGCAGATGGTGCTAGTGTTGACATCAGGCCTAGTTAACTCATATTTAGGTTGGGTAGTTACTGGGACATATTGTATTGTGTTCTGTTGAAGGATTTTAACAATTCGGTAGTAAAGAAAGATTTTTACAATTTGACATTGAAGTAGACCTCAAGAGTGGAGGCATGGAGTGAAACTGGCTTTTCAGGGTTCACCAAGACCCATAATAATTCTGAAATAATATGTAGATGCAAAAGTTTAAAGGAGTTGTGGGTGTAGGAAGAAATGAAAAGAGAAGTGTGTTTGTCCCAATCTAGGCCTAACCTAACTACTGTTTCTACACTTGACAAGACGTGTATTAATCACGACTTGTGAATGTGTGGAATGCCAGGCCTCCACCGTGGTTCGGATCCCACGTTAACTGTAGGTCGTTCATTTCATCTCACAATCACCCTACCATTACACATTAGCGTAAGTGTGTACAACCCGAACGGGTAGTAAGACGCGGTGCTAATAATAATAATAATAATAATAATAATAATAATAATAATGTTTCTACACTGTCTTATTATACATTTCCAAGCCATTAGGTAATAATTCTTATAAATAAGTTTAAAAACTTGTTTTATTTCTCCAAGTTTTACAACATGTCCAAGCTATACACGGGCTACAGAAAGAGTATAAAACCCTTTAGAGAAGACAAGTATCAATACACAGCCGAGATTCAATTCCTGACTTCCCTATCACCAGCAAACTAGAAACTTTATTAGCTTGACATCTAGTACACTTGCCTGCCAAACTTGTTGAAACAGTTTAAAAGCACACTATGTACATTGAGTTTGGCTAATTTCAGTAAAGCTAACTAAGATATGATAAAGTTCAGATTCTAATAAGTTTGTTTTTGTTAATCTATAATATTTTTCAGTTGTGTACTAACGTTTAAAAAACTAAATTTTTCATTCCTATATTCTTTTAATGCCTGTTAAAGTATTTTTTTAAATGGCTAGACTATTAGCCCTATTATTTATTCAGGATTTATAGCTATTTTTTGTGCTGGCGCTTGAATCTATTCATGTGGGGCCAGTATAAATGGTAAGGAAATATTTAACACATGTTCATTAAGTTATTGTAGGAGTGAACAAAGCTTCAAAAACTTGGACTTCTCTTCTAACATTTGCTCACTTCGACTTCAATTTGAGCGTAATATTCTAGATTTGACCATTACAAAGCTTCGCAAAAAAAGTTAATTTAAAACACATTTATGTTGTTTTTTAATTTCATTCCATTTCCATCGCAAATTAGTGTTAGTGTAAAAAAAAAATCTGGAATAAATATATCACATTATCTAATTTATCATTTTAAGGTGAAATATAGTAATTATGTTTGGAATATAGCATTTTGTGAATTATATTCAATATGTACCTAAATTTACATAGTTATGCAAAGTATAATATTTATATCAAACTTTTTTAATTTTTTTTTTTTAATATTCGAACTTCGATTCAGTTTCAGGAATATCTCATATTATTTGACTCAACTTTGCTTTGAATTTAAAAAGTGGACCTCACCCTTATTAAATTGCATAGTTCCTGTAGGGGTGCTCTATTTTTACTTGGTATTATCTTGATGATGTGCATGAATAAATAAGTTCAATTGCTCAGATTTATTTTGCAGCCACTTTATAGTTCATCTCTCATTTATTTAATGGGCATGCTCCCACCCTCAATGAACTGGCGACCGGTCATAAGTTTTCTTTAAATACAGCTTTTCTTAGTAAAATAGTTTTGTATAAGCTGTATCTAAATAAAAAATGACAACTCTAGTTTTTTTCAATTATTTAATGTGTTTTATAGAAAAAATAAGAAAATGTTTTCTAGACCTTTAATGTGGATCTTGTCACCTTTAATTTCTTATTTTGAATTCAAAAATGAATTTCATTCAATTATCTGAAAATGTTTTAAATGATTCCCTGCCATTTATCCTAGTCATTGGTTTTTGAAGATTGTTTACAACTAAACAATTTGCAAGTAATCACTTGAACAAAAATAAGGATCATGGTATTCTATGTTTTATTTATAAAGTGTTGTCTTGAGTTAGTTTGTGGGTAGGAGTGGGGCCACTACCTGTACCTAGCTTTGTGAAAGCCATTTAATTGACACTTGAAGACACTGTTTGTGTATTCTCTAGTAAAACAATCTTTAAACTGAACTGTTTTTATAAAATGCCTGCTTGATAGTGATGTTATAACTTGAGATTGCACGTAGCAATCCCCGTGTTGAAGGACTCAAGCTCTCACACTTAGCTATCCCCGTGTTGAAGGATTCAAGCTCTCCCAATGAGTGCAGCTATTTTAACCCAGAGGCTGTGAGTCTGATGTTATCACTTGGGATTGCACGTAGCGGTCCCTGTGTTGAAGGAGTTAAGCTCTCGCACTTAGCAATCCCTGTGTTGAAGGACTCAAGCTCTCACACTTAGCGATCCTCGTGTTGAAGGATTCAAGCTCTCCCAATGAGTGCAGCTATTTTAACCCATAGGCTCTGAGTCTGGTGTTTTCACTTGGGATTGCACGTAGCGATCCCCTTGTTGAAGGATTCAAGCTCTCGCACTTAGCGATCCCCTTGTTGAAGGACTCAAGCTCTCGCACTTAGCGATCCCCATGTTGAAGGACCCAAGCTCTCGCACTTAGCGTTCCCCATGTTGAAGGACCTAAGCTCTCCCAATGAGCACAGCTATTTTAACCCGGAGGCTGTGCGTCTGTTGTTTCCTTGTCTGTGTCTGGGGTGTTGCTGCTTTTTGGAAGAATATTGATGCATTCAATATCTGTGTTTAGGTGCCTCTTACCAAGTTTATGTTTAGTGTGTTTCTTTTTATGATAAGTACATATTTACATAAACTCCTGGATTATGTTATAAGTAAAATTTTGGGCACAAATATTGATGAAAAATTGAAATATGAAGAAATTGGGAGAAAAGTTAATTGTTTGTATCAATCCAGATGTCTTTTCTGGTTATATTCCTTTCTTATTACTTACAATGAGTTTATTTTACACTGTTTTATACATTGAAACAAACCAATAGATTATCTTTGAAATTATCATATCATTAATATATTTACAATAAAAATAACATAATATGTCAACTGAACATTTCACAACTGACATCCAGACAAGTAGAGAGAAGAATAAAGAATAAGTCATCACCGGCTGCACAATATATCACCAGGTGCACAATACATCCATTAATATGTAACAGAATGATGTAGAATTGAAATATATCGAGCACAAAGTTTCAACAAGAATATTATTACAATTTTAGGAGATATAAACTAAAATAAGATTTCAAGGCCTCCATCAGCTTTATTAAAAATAATGTTTGTCTTTTTGTTGCCTTGTTTTCCTGCTTCCACTCTCGTTTATTATCTTTCTGGGCTAAGGGATCTTTTTTTTTTATTCCAGATAGGGGTTGTCAATCTCCTTTTATGCATGTGCTAGTTCAGTTTGCTTTTGTATGTAAAAATGTTTTTACTTTCATTGTTCTGTGGAAATTTCTCTCTTTTCATATAGTTTCTTAGTCCAAAGGTGACAGTTCTAAAATGCAATCATGTCAATTAAATAACTTGAATTAACTACCCATCCAAAGTTCATATAAATTAACATAATATACTAGTTTAAAACATACTTTTTGTTGGTGTAGAATTTAATTTGCGGTTTCTTTTATTTATTTTTCTATTAATTGCTGTTATCAGTGTTGTTTGTGATGTAGATAACTAGAATTGAAGAGGTGCCCACGGGGCGCGTAGTGGGTACAGCATAGTAATTAAATAGCTTATATGTTTTTGAGAGGAAAGTGATGGTTACGATAGCAAGAAGCGCTAACTAACTACTAATTACATTTGTCTTTACTTCACTCTGGCCATTATCAAAACAATGAAACATTGGTCATGTCATGGTAGAGAGCACTAGACATTGGAAAATTTTGAGGTGGATAATTTCAGTTTATAATAATCAGGAGGGCCCACCCTCTCACAACTTGGATCCACCATCAATCAGAGGGTCGATGTTTTAATCCTGGCCATGTACTCTGGGAGTGGTTTTCTCATCCTCTCTCCAAATCACTGTGGATTATACTCCTGAGTTTGATTTGTTTATAAGCTGACATGAACCTGGCATATTCTGTTGTCAGCACTGAGCAATGGTCTCTCTGCTTACAGGAGGACTTGTGCAATAGCGATGATATAGTCGGGCAGTTGAATGTGGGCCCTCTTAGTCGCACCGTCATGAGTCTAGTTGCTCTACAAGACTCTCACGTCGCACCACATGGACCTCGCATAGTCTCGCTACTTTGCCTTATATTCTTTGTCGGAACTATTGTGCTCCTGTATTTCTTCCCTCCGCCCGACTGATCAACAAACATTTCTCCATGCATTCAACATTTGTTATAATCGATGAAAATAATTAGTACCGTAAAGATGTTTCAGTCAAATATCGAGGATTTGAATAATTATTAGTGGTCTTGTGTCGACCATTATCATAAAGTAGCCTAACGATCACATTCAACTCTAGACAGACACTTGATGCCTAGAAGATGTTCTTACCGCAGCACACTCTTGAGCTCAACAACAGACACTCAAAGATAATCTTGAAGTTTGTTGTAAATATTTGTATCAATGATTTCAATTAATGGGGGTCAATTATTGTTCACTTGATCTTTATTATGGATTTTGCATGTAAGCTGAAGTAATGTTGAAATATTTTCGCTTGGTTGTTTATACTTTCTCATATAAACAAAATATTGTATGTTTTGTGTTCCCTCCTCTATATAATTATATTATGATTGATCTTGGCATTTCATGTGAGCCTAAAAAAAAAAAGTGTTGTCTTTATGTCTTGACTTGAGGCAACACTCTGCAAATTTGGATATATTTCTTTGAAACTTAGATGTTAATTATCATACCTTGAGGAGAAAGGGAGATTTTAATTCTAGTTCTAAAATAGAGTAATTTACTGATGAATTAGTTTAAGAAAACACAAAGTGTAAAAGATTTTGTTCAAAATGAGTGCCTGATGTGGGTTCTAAATGGTTAATAACATTGCACACTGGTTTTTCAAAGAAAACTTGCTTTCAAAATGTTTGTTTGTCAGAGCTAGTAATTACTATTATTTCACTCATACAAGTTGAGCTTCATATGTATTGAAAATATATATAATATTTTACAAAACAATGTTCAAATATTCTAGGAGGCAACTGTCATGTTGTCTTGTCTGGGCATTTAATAGTTAAAGTGGTCTTTGGAAATTTGTAAACTTTTACTAATTCTATGTTGTTTATGTCAGTTTAGACTATTTTACTGACATAGAAAGAAAGAATAAAACTTGTAGTTTCAGAGATGTCAAACAAGTAATGTAGACTTTATAACAGCACTAGCAACAAATTAGATTAAATAGTTTTGTAAAGGATAGAAGAGGATTTATTTTAAATAATAATTCATCAAATACAAAGGCAAGTCAGTCAAGAGGTCACAAATGGTTCTAAAATAAAGCTAAACATATCTTCTCCTTCATCTTCATATTGACAGAGATGTTGTAAATCCATTTGGTTAATTTTTTTGTTCCTGAGTCATTTTTCTGGGCACTCACAATTTGCACACTTTCAGAAAATTGAAACAATCATGCATTATTATGTGGGCTAGGCTAAACCATGATAAAATCTTATTACAGTTGTTACACTGTCAGTCGTTACTCTCCTGCCAGCTCAAGTCATCTTGTCCACTCGCCGCATCTCAACAGGGCAACCAGGACAGTTTTTATTTTTAACTTTTAGGCGTTTATGAGTGAATTTATTGACCCACTTATGTACTTCTTTACGTGACAAACATTTCTCACCATAAACCAGGAACTTTTCTTTGTGAATAACCTTTGCAGGAATTACTCTTGCCCACAAAAACCGCACGTTGCACCAGTTGGTACACTTCTCGAGCATGGTCGCCACTTTGACACTGAACTGTGCATGTGCATGGGATAACTAGCGTCTGCTACCAACACTGGCATCTGCTGACATGTTTAGAACCTAATAGATTTTGCTTACGGCTAACCCATTTGTGACTTATTTACTGAATCTCCCTGGTATTTGTTAAAAAGTAAAAAAATATAAAAAATTTTAAACAAAATTGTACAAATGGGTCTGCTATCTTGTGTAAATGCAAGTGAATGTAGTAGTGTCGACAGTTCGAGGGAAGTATGCACTCGATGCATGCCACATAGTGTCAACAGTTCGAGGGAGGAATGCACTTGATGTGCACCATGTAGTATTGACAGTTTGAGGGGAGTATGCACTCGGTGAATTCCCTTTCACACTGGAGTAACAAAACAACAGAAAACAAGCTTATTTTAAATTCTAATAATACTTTAAATTGTTTATATTTATGAAATTATTCTCTTATTGGGAAATTTAAAGATAAATATTAAATTACTTTTAAAACCATAAAGGTATTTTAATATTTTTCGGCTATCTCGTGATTCTATTTTTGGATCGTTGAAGATGGTTTTGTATGACTCAAACTGTCAAAACTTCACTCTACTTATCTGCAGTTAAATTCAATATTTGATCAATTCTTTATTTTATACACAAGAACATTTTTTATTCTAAAGCATTTTTTTTTTTTCCTTAAAGCAATTTGAAATTTTGAGATCTCTTGTCCAAATATTGTAAACCTTATTAATCAACCATTTTTCTTTTCTTCTATTCTCCTGCCTAACATTCCAACTTTGTTGGAATATTTGAATTGTGGTTTGGAAAGGGGTAACTTGTTTTCTTAGTCACAAGGAGCTTTTAATAGAAATTGCTGGCATCCCCTAACATATGTATGTGGGGGCCTCACTAACCCATCTAAATGACATCTCGCCATAAAAAATAAATACAATTTTCGTTGATATTAGCTATCCTCAAGGTCTTGACTGGCTATATAAACTACTTGTAGTTCAAAAGGTTAACTACCAGCAATCACTGCTAACACAATTTTTCATAAAATGTGAGTTATCATGTTTTTGCCCCAGCCTCCTTAAATGTAATAGTAAAAAAGTAAAAGTAAGTAATATATGTAAATACTTCATAAAAACTATTTTTTACTTAATTATTTCATGTAGCCAGAACATTACTGTAGGCACAAAATACATGTAAAAAAGCCAGAATCTGGACATTGTTGTTTCATGTTTTAGTTAAATTACGGAAGATCCTAAAACTTGATAAAAATAATTTAATCTCCAAAGTGTAGGTCGTAACTATGAACTTTATTTACTTTACATTTGCCATGGTATTTATTTTTGTGTAAAATTGTAATTTAGTAAAAACTGCAAGTGAAGATATAATCTTATAAGAAAATTGTGAATGTTGTCACAGTAGTTTAGGCTCTATATAATAGAAAATACACTATTTTGAGCTCTATGTTTCCGCACAACAGAGGAAAAGCTTACAAGTACACCCTTTTTACATTTATTGAATTTCGAAAGAGCAAAAGTATTTCCAGACCTGGCTAACTGTTTAAAGTGAAGAGGCCATTTTATTTTTCTTGGCATTTTCAAGGACATTAAATCTAAAACCACTGGTTGGAGCCGGGGACTGGATATTGATAGGATACGGTATATTAAAGCCGTAAACTAGTCTGTGTACAGTTAGAGACAAAAGTTAAGAAAACAGGTGAGAAATATTTGTCACTGGCTGTGATGATGTGCAGGACTGCCATATTTTAACAACTCCATTAACACATTTTTTGAATCCATATACATTTTAAATTGTATTAATTTGTTTGACAAATCCAGGATAAAATCAGTCCTGGTCATACCCTATTTTGGGGACGAATATTAACCCCAGTTTAAATGGGATTTTTAGCTCAGCAAGAACTTGAATTCTTTTTGATCTTGGTTTATCCTTTGTTTTATTTCAATTCTAAAAACATAATGTCCAACTGTTAGACAAGTTTTTAAAATAATGCAGGCAATGGGCTGTTTTTGAAAGACTAGTTTGAATCCAGGAGGGGTCATAATTGTATTCTTAAGTAATCAGAGTACAGGTTGTACACTTGTGCTAAGACACATTTTTTATGGCACATCAACACATTTCAGATTAGCGCGATCTTCAATAAAATGTTCCTATCCTATTGTGTAATTTTATTCTAGTCATTGATAAAGAAAATATCTAATTTGTTTTATTTATATATATATTTGTGTTTAATCAACTTGAGTACAAATTACTGTGCAAATAGTTTTTAAACTAAGAACTAAAGAATATAGATGTAAGTAAATTATTGTTTTTTAGTTGTCTTAATACAGCCAAAATCTAATAATATGCTGTAAAGCACAAATTTAATTTTAGATGTAGGTTTAATTTAAAATATCAATTTTGTTATGTTTATATAATATTCTTGTGTATGTTGGCTTCTAAATATATAATCTTAATAGTAAGGTATTATTTTAAATAAAGTAAAACTAGCTAGGCAGTGTCTTGTAGAGAAAGCTTTTAACTATCTTATAATTAAAATAGGAACAAAAAACACGACAGTTTTAACCTGTTGTAATTTATAGCAATTCTTTAAATGCTAAAGAAATATAAAAATCTATTATTAATGAAAAGAAATCTCAATCACGCTCTTTAAGATAATGTAGCTAAGTAGAAAACATCTTATAGGTGTGTGAAAAAGTCACATTTTGAATGGGAAAAGAAGTCAAAGATCAGGTTTTCGTTGTTGTCACGAAACTCTACTTTTAAATTCTCTTTCAAATGCATTTAAGTAAGGATATAAAACCAAGCTCGTTATATTATTTGACTTTGGGGGCCATAGCCAGAATTATATACTGGGAGAAAGGGTGGTTTTAGTGGATAAGACCATTGGTGCCAAAGGATATGTTTGAACACTAAATGCCTCTATAAGCTCTGGAGCTATTTTTATATTAATCTAGAGGTCTTTATAAATTGGCTAATTATAGTTTTCTAATGGTTATAGGAGTTCATTCGTTTCCCAGAAATTAAACTTTTTAGGATGTCTTTATCTTATTATTAAATATTAATTACTATTTGAAAAAAAATTCAATTCATCATTGGCTCTATCTTGTTGCCTATGCCTCAATGTGTTGACTAATAAGCTTTGGTAGCTTGCTCAGTTCGAACCCAATCTGGTCAAACTTACTTAGGCCTAATTTTATGTGAAATAGGATGTTGTATGAGAGATTTTGAAGTTTATATAAGTTTAGTCCCAAGTGTTAATAACCCTTAGCGTTTGTTGAAAGCTCTGAAACATCTTAATATTTGCTATTAGTTAAAAATTTGTTCTTGCTCCTTTATTTTGATATTGTTTGGAGAGTAAATAATACAATATGAACTAAAATGACAACAGTCTTGTAAACAATGTATCTGGGCTATTATTTGTAAAATGTTATCAATAATGTGAACTTTAGGGGCATTTTTGATATTCAAAACAATTAATCTTTTGAATATCAAGTTATAAGCATATTCTTAATGTGTGACTTGTTTAAAATGTCGGGTGACATGGCAGTCTAAGGGTAAGGAGTCGGACTTCTGTACTGGGGGTCCGGGGTTCAATCCTCGGTCCCGGCACAGATTTATCTGATTGCCAAACTCTTCCTTCACCTCTGAGAAGACATGTATTAATCACAACTTGTGAATGTGTGGAATGCCAGGCCTCCACCGTGGTTCGGATCCCACGTTAAACTGTAGAGTCCTCCATTTCATCTCACAATCACCCTACCATTAAACATTAGCGTAAGTGTGTACAACCCGAACGGGTAGACACGGTTCTAATAATATTAATATATATTTAAAATGTTTCTTAGGAGCAAAGGTTATTGTCAAAAGAGAATTGACTTTGTACACCCTAATAATCTTCTGGATTGTGTATTTCTTGCTCAAATATAATAATTTAATAATCTCCTATTTGGAAACTAAACTCACCCGCCATTTAGCTCAAATAGTAATAAACATTGGTTGAGATAAAATAAAAACCATTTCCGTTATTTATGTTGCAACTTTGAATGTGTTGCATTGAGCATCTGGTTATTAATAATTAAATTAACTAACAAAAGCATGTTTAACAATGGCAAAATGACTCTAGAATAATGGAAATTGATACAAATAAGGGAAGCCCACCTTTAATAGTTCATTGCACAAAATAAGGTGACATCTTCCTTTATTCTGTATTCTAGAGGAAAACAAATGTGGAGAGTTACTTTGACATTTACATAATTCAGAACAAGAGGTGAGGATCGAACCTTGGTTTGATGGTTCTGAGTCTGGCTTGTTTGTCTAGTGGCTAACCTTGCAAAGATTTGAAAATATAATTTCTATAATGTTAGGTTTAGTTAAATATTGTCACACTAGTAACAACATTCCCACTTGAAAGTCTGATAATGATTTTAAAATCAAACTGAGACATAAGACAGTCATTTTAGAAGACATTTTTATTGTTAACAATAATGAATGATGTTTGTTTTTCCTTCTAGATCAGCTCAAGTACTGATTTGTGAAAATATAAACAATTGATGAAAATAAAATTTTGTAACAAAACATTGTCAATTCACTTGTAGACTGAAGATTGTGTTTTACAATATTTTCCCAGAGAAAAAAGGTTTTACATATACATTTATGTGCAGACATGTGATACAGGTTGTTTGCCAAGAAAATAAGCAATTTGTCTAAATTTGGTGAGCCATTTTGAATTGAAATATTGGAATGTTTATTGATGTACTTAAATATTTTGGAAACATTGTAATTTAAAATCATTCAAATACTGTATTAAATTTTATAAGTTTGTGTATTTTCATTTATATAAATATAATTCTGATTGGATTTCTGATACTAATTCTTATTACAATGTTTGCCATTTCAATTTAACTGAATGTAAATGTTCACAAACTCAATGTTTTAAACCAGTGTGGTCCAACCACCAACCAACAAACCAACAAGAATCTCAACAAATGGTTTATGAAGGAGTGCAAATCAGGATTAAAATAATAACTGTAAATTTTAAAAAGTTAATGTGTAACTTTACCATTTTTACTTTTACCATTATTATAACTTTCTATTTTTCTTGCGGTCTGCTATTGAAGTGTTCAGTTGGCAACACTGGGAAGGACCTTCAGGAGATGGATGATCTGTGACGAACGTGATTCGAAAACGGTGTAAAACTTTGAGGTGAACTAGCACAATGTGCTACAATTAACAAGTGCTAGATTAACTTAAGAATTAGTTTAAACAAAGTGTGCACTATTATATGCAACACAAGTATTATTCAGAATATTACATTGGCGCTGTGGACTTAAGTATTAGTCCATTTATTTTGTTACCGGGCATTCTGAAGTAATCATGTCAACCTATATTGGTCAAATTACGGAACTTAATCCACTTGTTGATGAATGGGAAGTGTTTGAGCGCAAGTTGCAATCTTTTTTAGGGCTAATGAAGTGATGGATTCAAAGAAACAAAAAGATATCTTGCTAAGTTTATTACATCAGGTCGCATACAAGTTATTAATAGACTTATGTGTTCCCAACAAGCCTGAAGATAAGACTTATAATAAGGAGATTAAAATGTTATTGTCATCTAATTATGTGTCAAAGGTATCTGTGTTTAAGGAAATATATCTATTTTATCATGCATCCAAATCTGAGGGGAAAAGTATTGCAGTTTGGGCTGCTAGAGTCTAGCATTTAGCAGCAACTTGTAGTTTTGGAACCAATTTGGAGTCCAATATCATAGATAAATTTGTGATGGGTTTAGCAAACTGGAAACTAAAAGAAAGATTGTTCACTGAGGATCCAATGACCTTAACATTTTCAAAAGCGAAGGATATTGCAGAACAAGTTGTGGTAAAAGCTGAATTGTTCTCCAGTATTGATGGGGTAAAAATAAAGGAGGAATCGGAAATATTTAGGGTGGTAGAATCAAGAGCTCAAGGAACATCACAAAAGCTATCAGTCGGACCTCCTTGCAAGGTATGTGGTTATAACAACCATGTATCTGAACTTTATCGATTCAGAAATTATACCTAATCTTTGTGGAACTAAAGGGCACTTAAAGAAAGTGTGCAGAGCTTCTAATGCAGTTACTAAGTACATGATAACTACATCTGGTGAACATTCCCAATTCCAACTTTTCAACATGATCCTGGAGAATCAAGGAACTCCTCCGGTGCTGGCAACTGTTAAACTTCAAAATAAATATTTCACTGGGGAAATAGATTCAGGAGCAACATTCAGTGCTATGGCTGAATCTATGTATATGGAAAGTTTTTCTGAAAAACCTTTGAGACAAACAAATCAAGCTTTGCAATATTATTCCCAGCATGTAGTGAAACCTCTGGGCTGTTGTTTTATAGAGGTGACATACAAACAGAAAATGAGTGTAATAGGGTTCCACATGGTGCCGAAGGGGGGGCCCTTTGTTATTAGGTAGGGACATCATGAAGACTTTTAGGTTTGAAGTGTGTCAACTACATCACACAACATCTGAAGATTAGTATTTGTCAACCTTGCTGAAGAAGTATCCTACAGTTTTTACAGACGTGTTGGGTACCTTTAACAAAGAGAAATTTAATTTGAAATTAAAATATGGAGCATTGCCAACATTCTGTAAATATAGGTCCATGCCTTTTGTGTTCCCTAAATTGGAGGCTGAATTAATTCGCTTGCAGGAATTAGGAGTGATTTCCCCCAGCAAATACAGTAGATGGGAAACGCCGATTGTTCCTATTGCTAAGCCGGACAGTTCTGTCAGAATCTGCGGGGATTTTAAAGTGACATTAAACCCATTTTTGGAGGTTGACCACCACCCGCTATCTAGGGTAGAAGTTTTTCAAACAATGTACGGCAGTATTTTCTTTTCAAAATTGGATTTACAGAGTGCATATCAACAATTACTACTAGATGATAGTTCCAAAGAGATGGTCACAATCAGCACACACAAAGGGCTGTAATCGTACAACTGCATTCCATTTGGAATATAACCAGCACCACAGGTATTTCAGAGAATTATTGAAGGCGTATTAGCAGGAGTGGAAGGAATTGCAGAATGGCAGGATGATATTATTGTTGGGGGCAAAACAAAAGAGGAATATGATAACAAGATTGTGTGATGTGTTGTCAAGGCTAAAGGAAAATGGATTAACTCTTAACGTCAATAAGTGCTCATTCATGCAGGAATCCATTAAATATCTTGGATACATTATAAGTGAAAAAGGCCTAATGTTGGATAAGAAATTGATTGAACCACCAGTAAACGTCACCCAAGTCAAATCCTTCCTTGGGATGGTGGAATATTATAGAAGGTTTCTTCAGGATGCGTCATCTACAATAAGCCCCTTATACAGTCTGTTGAAGAAGGGATCCGAGTGGAACTGGACCTTCAAGTGTCCTCAAGCATTTGAACAAATTAAGGTACATTTAACCTCGGCTTCAATATTGGCTCATTATGACCCAACGCAAGAGTTGATACAACAAACGCCAGCCCAGTGGGAGTCTTTGGGGATCTGAATCAACTATCCCAGTTCAAGTCTATACAAGATGAGCTAAATGTTGGAGGGTGCATTTTTCGAGGAAGCAGATTGGTTGTACCGTCTTCTCTTCGAGACAGAATCCTGAGGGAGCTACATGTTGGGTACTTAGGAGTGGTCAAGACTAAGCTATCAGCTAAGAATTACTTCTGGTGGCCCTGTATGAGCAAGGATATCGAGAACTACATCTTGGGATGCCACACATGTCGGGTAGTTCAACAATCACCTCAGAAAAGTCGTATGATTCCATGGAAGTGGCCAGCGACACCGTGGAGTCGAATCCACATTGACTTTCTTGGACCTATAGATGGGATGAGTTACTTGTTGTTGATGCTCACAGTAAATGGCTTGAGATATGCTCAATGAAGTCGACTACTTCCGCGGCAACAATTTGTGCCCTTACTACAATTTTTTCTCATTTTAGATATCCATAGGTTCTAATATCCTATAATGACAGTCAACTAATAAGGTCTACAGAATTCACTGAATTTTGTTCAAGATACGGCATAGAATGTAGGGCTGGGGCCCCATACCATCCCGCAACCAATGGTGGACAAGCTGAAAACTGAGTGTCAGCTTACGCAAAGCTCAATTTGAAGGAGTCGATTTATACACGGCAATGAAGGAATTTCTACTGGTCTACCGAAACACCCCACACATCACAACTGGAGTAGCCCCAGCAGAGCTTATGCTAGGTAGGACTCTGTGCACTCGGTTGTATATAATCAACTATAGGGTTAATAATGTGGAAAACAGAGAACTACTAACACAAGCCCAAAGCAAAGTGAGTGTTCAGCAAGAGAGGCAAATAAAGAACTCAGGTAAAAGGGAGTGTCATTTCAAGAAAGGGGAGAAAGTTTTAATGAAACAGTTCAACAAAAAGAAAATTACCTGGATTGAAGCGGAAATGTAAAGTGCTAGGAAGGCACTTATATTTACTGTGCGTAAATGGAAACATTGTAAAGAGACATTTGAACCAAATAACACCTTCCAGATTATCAAATAAAAGGAGCAGCATTGAGGATGTCTCCCAGCCAATCTGTATTGCCCAGGTGGTTGGAGGATGTGAATGGCAGGACCCCGCTCCCTAGTGGCATTGAGAACGACAGTACCCCACCACCTACTGTTGATGAAGAGGCAAAAGCTGGAGACATTAGAAGGACCCCAGAAACTTCGCCAGACTCAAACGAACGCAGGACCATCCTATCAAGGTCACCTCTAGGGGAGCAGAATGAGGAAATCCCTCAAGGGCACATTCAGCCGCAAAGGAAGAAGGCTCACATATTTGCCTTTTTGATGGGAGAGGGGGATAGTAAAGTGTTCAGTTGGCAACACTGGGAAGGACCTTCAGGAGATGGATGATCTGTGACAAATGTGAATAAAAAACAGTGTAAAACTTTAGGCGTACTAGCACAATGTGCTACAATTAAAAAGTGCTAGATTAACTTAAGAATTAGTTTAAACAAAGTGTGCACTATTATATGCAACACAAGTATTATTCAGAATATTACAACTATGTTCATTGCACTGTACAGATTGGTCTGCTATGTTCATTGCACTGTACAGATCAGTCTGCTGTGTTCATTGCACTATACAGATTGGTCTGCTATGTTCATTTCACTGTACATATTGGTCTGCTAAGTTCATTGCACTGTACAGATTGATCTGCTAAGTTCATTGCACTGTACAGATTGGTCTGCTTGTTCATTGCACTGTACAGATCAGTCAGCTGTGTTCATTGCACTATACATAGAGATAGGGTAAAATAGCATTAATTTTCAGTTTTTTTAGCATTAATTGTTGGAAATTTAGCGTTTTGTGGCATAATTTAGCATTTTGTAGCAAAATAGGTAAAAATGTATTTCGTGTATGTTTTTAGGGCCTGTACAAAGGATTTATGATAAAATTTATGTATGCATTAATACGAAGGGTATTTTAACCTTCGTTTGCAATTATTTTCATGTGCGAGATTATAATTATAAATAATTAATATTAAATTAATAAGGAAGGAAACTGGAAGATTGTGTCAAACACAAACAGAAGAATGCAGAATGACTTCAATTGGCATAATTTATTTTACACTTATGTGTAACGTCAAAAAATCATTGTAGCCTACAGTACAAAAATAAAAATAGTTTAGTAAATAGCTGGTATTGTAAATAGTTGGTGTCGTTGAATCAGTTCAAACAAATGTGCAAGTCAAAGTTAGTAAATATTGGCAAATAAAATAATGTGGTAACAAAAATGACATAAGTGTGCATATTTTAAATACAAGTGTATCAGTTCACACAAAAGTGAAAGTCAAAAATAGTTAATATATACACAAAATGTGGCGATTAGCCGGATGGGCTGTGGAAGGCACAGGATGCAAGTAAAATCAGAGCTGAAGCACACAGATGAGTGAAACTCAATGATTTTTTAATCACTTATTTCGGCTGAAAAACATCGTTTTATAGAAATTCTCAGCATTTTATTTAAATGCACAGCATTTTCAGGGAATTCGCGTCTATTTCGCTAAATAGAATAATTTAGCTAAAATACTCTCAAAATCACGTTTTTCGCGTTAATTCGCGAAATAAAAATCTCTTTAAACACTTTCAAATGCCATGAAATGCAAAGAAAACTTATAAATACCCTATTTTTGCCCCCCCCTTTTTTTTGCGTTTTTCGCAAAAGCAAATTTACCCTATCTCTAACTATACATATTGGTCCACAATGTTCATTGCACTGTACAGGCTTGTGTTTGGCCCTAGTTTCTTGAATGGGTGGACTACACTGGACTAAAGCATACTTTAAAACATAGAAAGTGAAGTGTGAACTAGAGTATGAACAAGAGGAGATAGGGTGGGAAATAGAGTAATAACAAGAAGAAACACTACATTTTAATGAATGATAAAAATAAGACTAGAGAAATCGTCCTTTCTTGTGTTGTCTGTTACTGAATGTACACTCAATTAACAGTACAATTTATTTGTTTTAAGAAATCTTACCCTGAGTCTCCAGTGATTGTGTTTCTGATTGTTAAGTAGCCAACAATCTTCTGCGTTCATGAATTAAGAGTGACCTTGAGTCATCAGTGATTGTGTTTCTCATGGTTATTAAGGGGAATCTTGCACATTATGAATTGGCCCTGGGCTGAATTGAGTTCCAAATAAGTAAATATGATAAAATGACCTCCAAGAAACCCTTCCCCTTCCAAGACACTGAAATATATCTGCTTTGGCTCTCAATAACCCACTTTGGAGTAAGTCTTTCCAGGGTTAAGACCTATGTTACTCTTCTGCTCAAAAACTGCTGTGTGATAAAAAAAAAAGTACTAAAGTCCTTTTAAAACACTAGATAAGCAAAAAAGTATTATCTTCTGTGAGGCAGGAAATGACAGTTGCAAAGTGGGGTGGGGAAATAAAGAAATGAATGTTCAGAGCCGGTAGTACAGTTAACATTCACCCTTGACCCTACAGGTCAGAGCCACAAGCTGTGAAGAAACTAAACAAGCACATTGTTTTTTCACTTATTGTTTTGACCACTATTAACATAAAGATTAATAAAATAGTTTATATTTAATAAGCAGTATTTGACTTGACTCACCAAATGAATTCATACATGAAAATATAGCAACTAATTTATTTGTAAAGTTAATTTATTACAAGTTTTTGTGGCATACATTGAAAACTGACTATGAAAATGATCTATAGAATAACATACTTGCTACCAGTGTTGGTGAGCGCGTGAAATATACATCAAGCTTGCTTGGTTCGGTTTCATGGTGACGGGAAGGCTTGGGCCCGAACCCCAGCTGACTGTCCTATGCATGACTTTACTAAATGGTTTCCCACTCTCCTTCTATGCAAATTTGGGTGAATTTCCACTTGATTCTAGCTTACTCATTCCTACCACAATAGTGCATTTAAATGTGGGTAGCCCGAACAAGTAGTAAGAAGAGGTTCAAAATATGAATATGTTTATTTCCTCATCAGGGGTTCTCAGCCTTTTATAGATTTGTGAAGGGGATTAGAATCTCATGGCACCCTTGGCAACATTTTTGTAAGAGTTTTATTTTTCACTTTTTTTTTTTTTTTT
>CABFWB010001793.1:66397-108441 GCA_902151455.1 Timema bartmani
TTGATTTCAGAATAGATTGTCCTGTTTCATTTTTGAATCTGGTAACCCTAACTGAAGGTGTTTGGCCGGTATGCAAGAACGAACCTGAGTGGGTCATTAGTGTGACTAAACTTTAACAGAATTTTCCACCTGAATTTGTTAGTTTAAATTAGTCAAAGATAAAATAGGTTGATTTAAAATGGCAGGAGCTATGAGTTAAATTGACAGGGAGTGCACCAGCATTTACATGAAGAGAAAGAAAATCACACCCTAGTGACCCTAATGCACGCTGCAAGAGTTTGAACTGAAAAGTTGGCTGAAATTAGTACGATATAGCACAGTTAGCTCAACTGATAACTAAGATTGGTTGAAATTATATTGTTAAGGTTATAGAGGATGCACTTTATTCTAGTTTTGGAAATTTCGAGGGGAGCCCCTTCCCATTTCATAGTCCTTCCATTTTTACATCTAAGAATGGTCTTCATTGCGGTTTGGGTGGTCCTTAAACTAGCCACCCTAATTGTCTCTCTACCTGTATGCTAAATTTTAATTTATACCTTATCTTTAAAGTTTTTTTTTAAATTACATCCCCCTCCATTTCCTAGACCCCCATTTTGAAATTTTCCATTTCAGCTTTCCGGCTTATCTATAAGTGCCTTGTCTTTTTCTGAACACACAACCACTTACGTTTTGCTTAATATATGTTATATATAAACATCCTTGAGTATAGTTGCTCATGTTATATATAAACATCCGTTGAGTATAGTTGCTCATTCGGGTTGTACGCATACATTGATTTGCTAATGGAATGGGATAAGGAAGGTAGAGATTTAGAAGAAATGTACACACATTTGCATATAGGAAGAGTGGGAAACCATTTAGGAAAAATCGCCAAACACCAAAGTGGGTTTTGGGGCTGCTCTAAAAAAGAAATTATATATAGGCTTACTGTAACTTATAATATATACATATTAAGCTCAATAAAACATACATGTATTTAGCAAACTATAAACTAATGGTACACCTACTGAAAACAATTACGTATCTAATATAGCACCTAGAAGTTAGGTGGACACATGCACTAAACGTCAATCTCGTCTATTATAGTTCACCTGTGACAGGTGGCCGGGGTGTGAATCCCGGCTGCGTGTACCGAGTGTTTTAGTTAAATAGTGTCCCACTTTCCCTCTACTCTAATCCGGATGTATTCCCTCTAAATGCCTCTTCCTCATTCCTAATCCACAAGCTGAGTTAAATGTGGATAACCCGGCCGTGTTCAATGCAAATACAAAATAATATAAAGAGCCAATGAACAACAAACCCATTTTTACTCTAAATCAGCGTACAGTAAAAATATTCGATGGTGATGTTGGGTCTTTTTGTAGGTTTAAAAATTAGATAAATCTAGTTATTTAAAATGACCGCTACAATCTCTGTAGTCGTGCATGTCAGATATGCTATATCCACGCAAAAAGTCTTATACGGAGTGGTGTTTAAACACTATGAACACCACAGGATGTGTGTTAAGCTATTTTAAAATCCTGACCTCATAAAGGCAAAAATAAGATATCAATGGTTCATAACTAATCCACCATTAGGTTGAAATAAACCGCTTCCGTGGCCGCGTGGTTTAACACTCTACTCTTGTGTTGGACTAGACTGCCAAAGACGGGGAGATCGGGCTTTGATTCTAATCGGGTGCACTGAGGGTGGTTTGTCCTTGATGATTTTCCACTATCCTCCCAAACGAATGCGGGTGCAATTCCTCTCAATTAAACCTTCCTAATCGCTAAACCATTAATGTAATAAGTACATAGGCGCACAACCCAAACAAATAGTAAGGTGTAGTGCTTTAAAAAAAAAATCAAAACCTAATAAATATTTAATAGTTTAGAAAGTATTCAGGCAATTGTATTGAAATATTTACACGTTCATCTGTAGCAAGTCATTAAGTCAAATATAAAAAATAAAACACTTGCAGATAATAGGTCTGTAAAATTGTTTAGCTTACATCTTATTTCATTATTTAAAACAGCTTTTAGAGAAAACTAAAAATCAAAAATCTAGTTTTGATAATAGAATCAGTTTTGTTGAGATGTTTTTTTATGTTCTAAAGCAGTAAATTAGTTGACAAGCTCTCAATTTCATGAATTAAGTGTCTCCCGTAGCTTGGACCTGAATGTCTAAGTGATAAGAGCTTTTGTTCGCTAAGCCAGGTTCAATCCTTGTGTCCAAGAATAATTTTTAATCTGTAATTAATAATTGAATGTGTCTGCGTATGTTTAGCAACACAATTGTTTTTTGTTGTCATCAAACCAGAAAGATGTATTTGGTGGCTCAGTGCAATCATCTCTTTTTACTATTAAATTGTACCTACATGTTTTTCTAACAATACTACTAAACTAGTATCAAGAAGATACAATATTGTTAATGAATTGTAAACTAGAATGTGTCAAGTTATGAAAGCTGGCTTTCATAACATCACACTAACCTAAATCTTTGTTCCTTGTGACAAAATGTCTTCCTGAGAAGGGTCAAATGGGAAACAAGGCTGGATTGTTATATACACTTGCAAGCCGTATTTTGATAGTCGACTGTTTGTAACCACACTGTGTCAATATCTATAATATATTTTAACTATTATGTCTTGAATACAAAGATTAATGACAACTTAATCAAGAAGTTGGTATGAGGAAGAAAGTTTAAAGGTAATGCATCCACATGAGCTAGGAGAGAGGGTGGGAAAATCAACCCATATTGAAACTTCGATCTCTCCGTTATCAGCAGTTCAGTCTATTGCGAGAGTGAGGTCTTAGATAATTCAATCGCCGACACGGGTAGCCCCATATTTAATCTTTAATTCTGTTAAAGAGGTTGTTTTGTTTCTTGGGGACTATAAAGAATCCTCAACAGGTGCCTGAGGGCTGTGTTTATAGTCTTGTCTCGGGAGTCAACTAACCTCCTGCATTATTCTCGCCAGTATCTGAAGCAGATTTCTCGGAGGTGTGATGAGCCAATACTAGCGTGTAAATGGATCCACTTTTGGTCCTGATTGGTGCTATTGTGATAAGTATTATTGCCTGTAATTGGATCCAATCTGTGTTGAATGTTGAATTATTGCGTCTTATTAATTTGATGCATTAGGTTAGTATTTGATCTTGCCATCATATCATACAATGACATACCAGTAGTCTATTTTCCTTTTTTGTGGTGTGGATGTTTAAATATCTTAACATATTTCAAATAAAACTAAAAACATTAAAACATATAAACCAACACATCTTTTTCAAAATGTGTTCTTAATTTTTCTACAACTATATCATATTTATTCAATTACATAATTATGATGAAATTTTAAGCATATTATTTCATTCATACTTGTGAGAATTTGTCTGTCCACTGCCTCTTGCTAACCATTTGGGATATCTGTATCTTTAATGAGTAGCTTTTATTGGTCTAAAATCGATTTTCTACTCAACTTCAAGGTTATTGTTTCTACAGTACAAAGTTTGGATGAAAAATTCTTCACTTGAATATGCAAACATTCGTTGCATCAAAACCTTTTGGTCAACTTGTAGTTTTATTTGTGTATCTTCATAAAAATTACTAGATATTTCTTCTGGTTTGTTTGATTTCCAGAAGTTGGTAGTAAATTTAATATAATTAGTTACATTAGTTATTTTAATAGTCTTTTATACATTGTTATTTCTTTTGTGAACTTGAAATTTCTACCCAGAACACATTTCTAAAGATGTAATAAATGTTTCACTTAGAAAGAGATGTATTTATATTAAAGCTGCTAAAAATATTTGTTAGAAAGAAATAAGTTCTTAATTTTGTTTTGTAAGTATTTATATAAACTTTGTAAAATGTAAGTGATTAAGACACAAGTAAACTCCTCTCTTATTCTTCTGTTTCACGCACTTGCGTTATATTACACAATGAAGTTAATGTTTATATCACAGCAGTGGGCAGGTGTAACCTGAGAAAGTTTCATACACAGTAAAGCATTCACCTTCACGTATTTATATTTACAGGCACTGATTACTTTCTTAAAAATTGACACTAAAACAAAAAAATAATAGTTTGTACTCATTGTTGTTCAATCGAGGCATGAAAGGGATTGAGAAAATACAATACATGTTAAAGTATAAGTAAATATATTAAATATTGTAAAATATATATTTTAATTGGTAATCATTGGCAGAAAAAGTAATTAAAACAACCCCCTACCCTGGACCAAATGACATGCAGCAGGGGAGGAAGTGGTTTTATTGTGATGTATATCAGGGGAGGAAGTGGCTATATTGTGATGTGCAGCAGGGGAGGAAGTGGCTGTATTGTGATGTGCAGCAGGGGAGGAAGTGGTTGTATTGTGATGTGTCGCAGGGGAGGAAATGGATATATTGTGATGTACAGCAGGGGAGGAAATGGCTCTATTGTGACGTACAATACGGGAGGAAATGGCTCTATTGTGACATACAATACGGGAGGAATTGGCTGTATTGTGACGTACAGCAGGAGAGGAAGTGGCTGTATTGTGACGTACAGCAGGGGAGGAAGTGGCTGTATTGTGACGTACAGCAGGGGAGGAAATGGCTGTATTGTGACGTACAGCAGGGGAGGAAATGGCTGTATTGGGACATACAGCAGGGTAGGAATTGGCTGTATTGGGACGTACAGCAGGGGAGGAATTGGCTCTATTGTGACATACAGCAGGGGAGGAATTGGCTCTATTGTGACTATGGCAGGGGAGGAAGTGGATGTATTGTGCTCGGTGGTTCACTCACACTTGTAATGGCGCCACTCTCCTTTCTCTTGTGATTCAATGGGAGCTGAAATGTCGCACATGTGGAGTACAGAGTTTCTCAGAGGTTTTGTATCCAGTCTAGTTTGTGGACAAGAGTAAGTCTATAATACTTTGCCATTGCTTGTTTGAATTTTAATGTTTAGAAAACATATTTAATCTTGTTTCAAACTGTTGGTAACAATGGATATAGTACGCCTCCCCACTGCATTGTTGTCATAAATATTTCTTAGTAATTTGTATTTTGTAAATATTATTACTGAGGGAAGGGGCTTAGTATTTCTTTATTTGGCTGCAAAATAGCAACTTTTGTGGTAATATCAGCATGTTCTTGCCTTGTTGACGATGTAATATTTTATTTATTGTTTGCTTCTTATTTATGATGTTATTGTACACCAATTAAGTTTGATATAATTGGCCATGTACTGTTTCTGTTCTAGGATAAACTTATTATAAGATAATAATCTTTACATGATAAATATGCCAACTATAAATAATGTTTTGTCTGTTGTCAAACTGTCACGCTCATAAGAGAATGTTGTCAAAGATTAATTTCATTAATAAAAATAATTTGATAAAAAAATCAAATGGGCTGGATTTTAAAATGTGACAGCATTAGAGCTTAATATGCTGGATGGCACTGTTTCCTCGAGCTTCCAAACATCTGTTTTACATCAGAAAGTTTTGTCACAATCTCACACTCTGGCTTGAATGCAATTTGTTTGTTTTATTTACTCACTTTCTGAATACTTCTTTTCTAATTTTTGTAAAAATAATATAATAATTGAAGAAATCTTTTACTTTTTCCAATGTGAACTCAGTTAATCGTGTGCAGGGCAAGCTTACCTAGATGAGTTCCAATATACCATAGTGTGTTTATTACCATCATCATCATCATCATCACCACTATGTCTTACTACCTGTTCAGATTATGCGCAATGCATATATGATGATTACTCTAATGATGAGGAAGGAAACATATCAGAGGTAATCTCTCCACATTTTTATTGAAAAAGAGTGGGAAACCATTTTGGAAAAATCACCCTCAGCAGGCCAGTTAACACGAGCGTAACGCCTTAGACCGCTCAGCCACTGAAGTGAGTAACCAGTCAGGAAAACTTTGTACATATAAATGATTAAAAGCACATAAATTAAGTTGTTTTTTGTGGTGAGTGCACCAAACATTGCTGCTGATAGCTGTGTTCAATTGTTGTGTTCAGGGCATGGTTTGCTGCGCCGCAGATGTCTTGGAAGGAAGAGGTTTGGTGCAAGTGGCCATCACAGTGGCAGAACTGCTCAAGTTCCATCAACCTCGCTCCCCAGCACATAGCACCCCATGAGACTGTATCTGTTAGGTTGGTACACATATAGACATCCACTAAGCTACAAGTAAAATAAACTCTTTTATAAATGTTATTTTGGAAATAGTAATTAAATATTAACATTGTTTTTTATAACATTCTTACATCCATTTAAATGTTAAAATGTATAGTCTGTGATCTGGTTGTTTAGTTTGTTCTTTAATTAAGTCGGGACCGAACCATTGATAAGCATTTTTAGAGTTCTAAAACAAATTTCAATTCAAAGATTAGTAAATAAAAACCCATCTTGTATTGAATATTTGATGAAATCCTCAAATATGTCACATTCTGAAGGATTGTCAGGTTGCAATACTAGTTGTCAGGAAGGTAGGACTAATCTTATTATCTCACCATCCCACACCTCAGTAGCATGACTGTCTACTTAACTTTCATTATCTTACCATCCCACACCTCAGTGGCGTGACTGTCTACTCAATTGTTTCATTATCTTACCATCCCACACCTCAAGTGGCGTGACTGTCTACCCAATTGTTTCATTATCTTACCATCCCACACCTCAGTAGCGTGACTGTCTACTTAACTTTAATTATCTTACCATCCCACACCTCAGTAGCATGACTGTCTACTCAATTACAGGGTTGTCCATAAACCACGTAACGCTTTTTCCTTACCTTTTTAGCCCCCCTCCCCCCATGTAGACATTTAGCCTAGTCCCCCACCCCCGTGTTATGTAACTCTACTCACCAAGAATGAATGTCATTATTTCATAGGGAAGTTTTGTGATATTAAAAGAGGGATTCAGAATTAATACTTCTTAAAATCTATTTTAAATCGCTACACATACAAACAGATAAGACAGACAAGTACAGATATAAAGACATTGAGTTCAAATTCCTCAGGTTCATGAGAAAAAACCTCTGCTATATTTATGTATATGGATGTCAGGTTTGTGATCTGAGAAGAGCAAGACATTGCGTGGCACTACTATATGCTGACTAGGACGACCCTTTTCTATAGTAGCACTCGCTACATGATGGTGTTAAAGTGCCCATATCCTATGCTTGCCGCTGGGGGAAGACATATTTCATAATATTGTGCACTTTTTTTGATAGTCATATTATCATCATATAGACCTTTTGTGAATACTTTTCATAACATGCTGCTGGTATGAAGAAATAACACTATTGACGAACTCCTCAAACTTGCCTTGAGATAAATTCTGTAATTTTGCTTCTTTCTATTTTACGACATCTTTTTTAGACTCTTCCACTATTTTTTCTGGATATCGCTTTTTATACGCAAGCAATGAACAAGTCTCCACTTTTTGAAGCAATTATTTTTGTTCTTGTACAAACACATGTGATTAGTCACGGTCTATGTAAAAGAATGTGCAGTAGGAATTTAAATTATACTCAAACTCAACTATACTTATAAATTAAGGCCGCTTCGACTGACAGATGCTATCCAACTAAAAGCACGTGAGGGGGTCAGTAGATTGGCCAAATCTAAACAAGTGCTGTGAGTATAAACATGTCACTGTCATCCGCATGAAAATATGTGTTTTCGAATGTGCTTGGCGTTCATAGTCTCGGGCAGACAATGCCACCTAAGAGCATTCGAAATATTGATAAACAAAAAGTAAGCGCTAAACTTGCATTTTCAATGCCACAGATATTCGGAAGTTATCCATAAGTATGTTAATCAAAGATGAAAACATGAACAATAATATTGTTTTTCAACATTAGAATTTGAGTTTAAGACCTATGTTATGTAACAATTTGCTGTACCTCACCCTCGCCCCATGTAACAGCATGTAGATATTAGAACTCACCCCTCCTCCCACCCCTCAAAGCGTTACGTGGTTTATGGCCGACCCCTACTTCATTATATTACCATCCCACACCTCAGTAGCATGACTATCTACTCAATTAAGGATCCTTGGTTCCATAACCTTATAATGTTTTGTTGGTGAAATTGAGGATTACCCTTTCACAGTGATTTATTGACGGCCGAGGGACAGGCTGTTGTGTCTATTCTAGAGCCAAGTTTGTAATTGTGTCCTGATATAATGATTCTATTCAAACGCTGCAAATTAAATACCTGACACTCCTTGGCCTGTAAAAATATGGGACACCTAATTTACACTTGCTATGCTCAATCATCGGCGTTCTATGCTGTAATCTATTATACAATTATTTATTTATTTTTTGTCACATTCAGCTTGTATGTATAACATATATGAACTAATTACATTGATGTATTAAGGTTTGGAAAGGTTGAATTTAGAGTAAGCATAGCCACCTTTACATGCTAGAGGGTGGGGAAACCCCTCGAACCTCGATCTTCCCCATCATAGGCAGTCTAGTCTAGTACAAGAGTTGACATATTAGACCATTTAACCACAAAATCTGGCTACAAACTATAGTTCACTTGAAAAAATTGAGAATTAATTGACTTGCATGTTGTGATAGAAGGCCTATCATAATTATTCATTTTATCATGAAAAACTTCAAAATATTTTTAAATTAAAGCGATTTAAATATGTTCCGGAACAATATAATATTTTTAAATTGAAATGATATAAATATGTTCAATATAATTTTTTGCAGTCATAAGATATTTTACATAAAAATTCAAATTACGATTTGGGCTTGGTTTTAAATTGAAAATGTAGACGTATCTCGTCTTTAGGGGGCGTTCAAAAATAAGCAAATACCTGACCCCCTCCCTCCTCTTGCTTACGTAAGATTTGTCAACTTTTTTCATTTGTTCACAGAAATACCCATTCTTTTTTCATGCAATTTTACCTATAGCCTTAATAGGTAGTAAGACGCGATGATTAAAACATTAAAAATTCATGCTATTTATAATTTGCTGGTAATTATTAACAAAGAGGTGTAAATTAATATTGCGAAATAATTGACATCTAACTTGTATACACTGAATTTTAATTTACTTTTAACTGAAGTTATAAAAAAAGGTATTATTAGTGAATACAGGAATATTATATTTATAAAAAACCACCCTAAACTCCATTTAATTTGATGACCAAGGTCCTTGAATCTACGTCCCAACACTTTTAATTATGTTTATATTTTGAAGGGGTTAGGTCACTCAAGCTTTGGTTTACTTCTATAGACTTCTCCACTTCTTCCTTGTTTAGCCACTCAGAATCTTCATTGTTGCTCAAAGTCCAAGCGGCTTGCCCATCTTTTTATGTCTTACCTAACCATTGTTCTGACCCCCTCCCCCCTTTTCAGCAAAAATAAGCAAAGCTCGAACCCCCTTTCCCCCCTAGGGTGCTTACGTAAAACTTGAATGCCCCTTTAGCTCCTTATACTGTATTCTTAAATTAGGTGGTGTGTGAGTAAATCACTTTATTTATTTATTTATTTATATAAATATATATATAATATAAATATTTATATAAATAAATCACTTTTATTGGTTTATAAAGTTTCATTGAAAAAGACTTGTAAAAATTAATTTGTTTTCAGATTGTCTTCTCATTAAATGGCTCGAGAAAGTTCCTTCCATTGACTGACAAAGATGGAAAAACCTCCAACGAAAACTCAACGACATTCATGACTGTGTTATTTTCACCACATGTAATAATAGTTTTTATAAACATGTTTTCATTTATTTCCACGGAATGGATTAAAATCCAGTTTTTATTATTCGTGAAGTTTATCAAGCCAAAGCAATGACGAAGTGTTTTACTGAGTAAACTGTAACAAATAATTTTTAACAAATTTTGTGTACACTTGGTAATTTTGTAGTACTTCATAAACAGGTAATATACCTCTCATTTCTTTAATATTTCTTTAACATTTTCACACTCCTCTTTTTTTTAAACTGTTACTACTTAGTAATTGTCATTTTATTTTTAAATCAAGTTTTGGTGTTGAACCAATAGTTATTCTATATAGTATGTCATTTTTTTATTTGAATACTTTTGGATGGACATATTTAATAATTGAACAACTACTGCCAAAGAGCCTGTTTTTATCCTGACTATCTATATAAAAGCATATTTTTAATACTTCTTGTGTTAGGTTAAGCTATGACTAGGCAATTTATTTTTTCAATACACTCATTTGAGATACTAAAAATGTTACATATCTCATTTTGAATTGTGTTTATTAAACAACTAGTCATTTGATCTGTTAGTTAAATTAATCTCCACTTTATTTAAAAATTAAACATTTATGCTTGTGTAAATATTGTAGATTGTTGAATGAAAAACTTAAGGTGCGGCAAAGTCCATTAAACAATAAATACCTCAGTACAAACGGCTGGGTTTCAAACCGGGAACTTTCCCAAGACGAAACTAACGCCTTGTTCCTGTGGACCATATCAATCCGACCAGGCGTGTGAAAAATATATTGTAAATTATTATTCTAATGCAGTTTTTAAGGTGGGATGGAAAGTGACGCAAGGAAAGGTCAGTATTTTGCAGTTTTTATGGCTAAACTTTTTTTTGCTAAAATAAATAAAATATTGATCCAGTACAAACATAGAGTAATTTTCTTCACATGGTGATATCAACAGTTCCTGAATATCTGTCATGAGCATAGAGGCAATAGATGACAAACTCTTTAAGGTGCGGCAGAAGGAAGTATGAGTAATTTTACAGTTTTTATAGCATTACATTCTTTTGGCCAAATTAAATAAAATATTTCTCCAGTAGCAACATAGAGTTTAGTTTTAGGCACGTGCTAATATCAACAGGTCTTGAATATCTGTCAAGGGTGTTCTGGAATTTTGTCAACACTTTTTAAATGAGGAGAAAAGGTTTTGACAGAATTCCACGACACCCTTGACAGATATTCAAGATCTGTTGATATTAGCACGTGCCTAAAACTAAACTCTACGTTGCTACTGGAGAAATATTTGATTTATTTTTACTAAAAAATATATATTCTATAAAAACTGTAAAAATACTTGCGCTCCCTTCTGCCGCACCTTAAATGAAGAGGAAAGAAAAGCTGTCGTTAAATTCAGGAACACCCTTGGAGAGATATTCTAGAAAAGTTGATATCACCATGTGAAGAAAATTAAACTATATTTTTGTACTGGAGAAATATTTTAGCCAAAGAAAAATGTAAAAACTGCAAAAACACCGGCTTTTTCTCGCATCCCCATTCCATCCCACCTTAAATTGCATTGTCTAAATTTACTTAATTTCTGCATTTAACAACCGCGAAATATCTCCCTGTACATTGAGCCTATCACGGTGTGGGGAAGAGGACAATAAATGAGTCTTAGTAAGGGCAGATTAGCCCCAACACTCAGGTGTGAACCAGGGCTACCCTGAGTATTGCCTGGGTAAGGTTTTCACCTGGTCATGTCTATTGTCTGATGATGACACAATCTTGTAGTGTTCCCCCTGCGCTCTGTGACAATACAATCAGTCGTACAGCTTTGTATCCCGTGTAGCCTGGCAGATTATGTCACGGCGTGATACAGCACTGCGCAAGTCGAATATAAGCGTAGATTGAGGGTACAATTGCGGAATACAAACATAATTTTTAACTAAACATTTTATGGATTTATTAATGACTTATATAAAACAAATCTTTGGAGGCAACAACAAATAATATTTATTCTACGCGAAACCTGCGTGTGCGCAAAACCATGACATAAATATCAAACGAAATAATTAAACCTAAACATGTATATAGTTTCAAGAATTCCCCTCACAAATTTGAATGATGTAATAATAAATAGTAAGCTAACATTAGTTTTATGGATTAAATCCACATTTAAATTATCTTGTTATTAACTAACAGGGGCTGTAGTTGGTTACGATTACAATGAAATATTAAAATATACCTAGATACGAATTGAAGACTTGTGGAGAACGGCGCGCTAATATGGTCATCCGCACATAGACCTGGTGAGAGTCTTTGGAGAGTGCGGACAGTCTCGACAGCCAGCATTACGAAAGAAAGGACAGTAGATTTCAATGGACAATAGACTTCACATTCACATCACACACACTCTCAGACCACACCCGACATTAGCATCGTGCCTAGTCAGTGGCGCCAAAATAATGTCAACGGGGACATTTACATTCCGGTGCTAGTCCCGAGCCTGGTTCTTTGAACGGAATATGTTGGGGGGTCCATGGAGGATACACAGCGGTAGGAGGAACCATGTCCTTTTATCACAGGATTTGATGGCCCACCCATGCCAGGCTCATACTACAGCTTAATTTTCATAGAAGAACCTTATTTAATAGCTAGAAAGTTGCTAAATATATTTTCATATATTCATACGTCAAGTCATGTAATTACAACCTGTCACGTTTTATATATATTATTAATACCTATTAAAAACACTAGTAGGGCCTAATGTAGGAAAATAACATCACTGTTAACTGCAAAACAAAAAATATTTCATAAAAGTATCTTCATCCCAAAAAATCCTACCATTCTAACCGAAGGAACGGGAAATAAAAAATAAAACATGTGTACGATCATAATGGGATCGCTTTGGTAAGCGAGAAATTGCCGAGCGAGCAGACGTTTTAGCTCTAACGCGATATTTAACTTTACGATGCGTTATTTCAAAATAGTTAATGCCAAAATATGGTCGAAAGATTTCAACGGGCTCTTCTTCCTTTACAACCCTATAGATTGAGTTTTATTAATTTAAATAAATGTGCGAAATGTTGACATTAGTTCATTTTTAACAACATTTAATCATATTTGTAAAGTTGTGAGACTAGGCTTAATGGAACAGGACTCTAGATTTAGCCTTCCTCTAAAAAAATAAAGATTTGTTTATAGCCTCACAAAAGAAAATTTTAAGATATTTGAGAACTAGCAGCGAGCTTTCCTCTTTACCTTGAGATATGAAGTTTCATAGTTTGTTTCCTCTCTTCCTTAATGACATGACAAAGAGTGGCTGTGGGTGAGGAGGTGAAAGGTATAGAGAATAAAGAAATAGTAGGGTAAAAATATGGCATATTGGCCACATTTTTTAAGCAAGATGACAAACATCCTTCATTTTGAATTTTTGGCATGCTCCTACAGGTATTGACAAGACTTGACAAAATTTATTAATTGCTTTACAGGTAATTTATTTATTGATTGACAGGTGATTGATTAATTGAAACCCGCCTCGGTGGCGTAGTTGGCTAACGCGCTAGTCGTGTTGAGTTCTACTGCAGAGTACGAAGAGATCGAGGTTCGAATCTCGGTCGGGTGAATTAGGGGTGGTTTTTCCTAAATGGTTTTCCACTTTCCCTCCACGCAAATGCGGGTTCACTTCCTCTAAATTCAACCTTCCCATATCCTAATCCATTAGCGTAATTAGTACTTAAGCGTATAACCCAAACGGGTAGTAAGACGCGGTGCTAAATAATAAATAAAATAATAATAATTAATTAATTGAATAACATGTCTGAACATGTTTGGACATGTATAAGCATGTATAACCATATTGGAAATTTGAAATGAATTCCACTATACCTTCCATATGCAAATTCAATATGGCGAATATAATACCCAACAACTCGAACCCATATCGGTACATCCCCCAGATTTTTACGGTGGTGTGTCATTTTCATACTACTACTGAACTGGTATGAACACTTTTGATGACCATATTTTCTCGTAAGGTATTTTATTCCCCTTTTTCCACTTTCTCTTCCCACCACACCAAAACTTTGTACTGGTATCGCCTTTTTGATTATACTAACATTATTTTTGACGTAAATACCCCTACATTTAAACATGTTTGAACAGGCTTGAGACCAATCATAGCCGTTCATCACCGATCAAAACCAATCATGACCAATAATGTATAATCACGCCGGACATGGCCAATCATGCCTAAGCCCATCAGGACATATTGACCTAAAATTCAAGATGGTTGTCAATCCCAGATGGCTGATCCAAAGAACGCTGTTTCCACACTACTGTTGAACAAGTTTGAACATGTTTGAACAAGTTGGAAATTCAAGACGGTCGCCCCCTAAACCTTACGATTGATAATGGAAATTCAACATGGTGGATCCCACACTTAGATCCTACAGCGGTTAACCCCCAGTTTCTTATGGTAGAACGTCATTTCCATAATCCTACTGAACTTGTTTGAGCATTTCCGGTTAATGCATCTCCTTATAATTTAATACAATTTATCTCTTATTCTCCCTGCCACATCAGTATATTGACATAGAAAACCATTTCCGCGCTATTAATGAACTTTTTTGAGCACGTTCGACGACCTCTTCTCCTCATAAGGCTCAAGACGTCACGACCATCCCCTAATATGGACCTCCGAGGGTGTTAGACGTGTCAGGATTTATCAATCTTCCTCTGGAATCTCACCCAATCTTTGAACTTGGCGAAGGTTTTCTAATGTTCATTGAATGATATATTAACACGTCTAAATCTGTCTGTAAAAGGGTTTTGACCTTGACGGGTAAGGCCCAGGCACATTCAGAATATACATAAATAACAGTAAGAAGATACTTGTATCCCTTATTTGATTTGGAGTAGGGTACCATCTTCACCAAATCAGCCTGAAGCAACTCGTTAAGACAGCTTACTCTAACATGTCTTCGAGCAAAGCTTTGTCGAGTAGGGCGCTGACGTTCACGTGTGATCGCCTCCTTGACAGACGTGATTATGGGAATAATGGGGTTGTTAAACATTCTTGAAGGCAAGTCATTCACGCTCCCAATCTCCTGAACAGTTTCAGGCTCAGAGCTTTCAAGTGGCATCTATTTAGGTTCAGTTATTTCAAGTGACATCTATTCAGGTTCAGTTATTTTAAGTGGCATCTCTTCAGGTTCAGTTCTTTCAGATGACATCTCTTCAGGTTCAGTTCTTTCAAGTGGCATCTCTTCAGGTTCAGTTCTTTCAAGTGGCATCTCTTCAGGTTCAGTTCTTTCAGATGACATCTCTTCAGGTTCAGTTCTTTCAAGTGGCATTTCTTCAGGTTCAGTTATTTCAAGTGGCATCTCTTCAGGTTCAGTTCTTTTGAGTGGCATCTCTTCAGGTTCAGTTCTTTCAAGTGGCATCTCTTCAGGTTCAGTTATCTTCAGGTTCAGTTCTTTCAGATGACATCTCTCTAGATTCAGATATATCAGACGGTATCTAGTCAGATCTTGCAGATCTTGACGTTCTGCAGCTTCTGAAGCGCGAGTGCCACTCAAAACACACCAGACGGCTCGTAGCTTCATTGCCGTAAGCCTGCTGCAGCATTTGGAAGGTTTCTTTTCCAGATTTTCCGAGTAAGACGCATAATTTGATGTTCACTCTCTGCTTGAGTTTGCGGCTCATAATAAAATCGCAAATGCACCCGTGCACGCCATAAAATAAACGTAACACAGCCACTAGTCTACACAGAATTATGCCACTTGTACTGATAAATCAAGGTCACAGCTCACCACACAAGCACACGCATCCCTGTGCCCCCTTCTATTTTCATTTTACAACACCAAGTATTGCAGGAAAACGTCGAAAATTCAAAGTGGCCACCTAAACTCAGAATGAAGGGTGGCAGCCATCCTGATCAAAAGTGAGCTATACCCTGATTTTGGTTGGAAGAACACTAGAAAAAATTCAAACATATTTTTTTGCGGCCAACACTGATAAGATTTCACTTTATTATTTGTGTTATTTTATAGGTATTGATGATATCTATCAAAAGTGACAGCTTCAGATAACATGACTTGATGCATGAATATATTAAAATTGTTTTAGTAACTTTAGTAACTAACTTTTACTGTTCTTCCCACCAAAATCGTACTATAGACTCCCCTTTTCTACCCGACTAAAGGTAGTTCCCGAAAACGTCACAGACGTGTGGCCTGACAGTGATTGATACTGTCTCGCTGACCGAGACTGCCGCCTACTTGAAGGGAAATATCCTCACACTACATTGTTCTTATGGGAATGGCAGTTGTTAAACCTAAAAACTACTAAAACAATCCTCAAATATCGCAATTTTCTGTTGTCACCCTGGAAGAGTAAATAAATCTATGATTCTAAAACAGTTATATCTAAACTAGAGTTATCGCCCCTCTCTGGGGTAGATGTTATGGCTTTATATCTACTTTTAAGTAATTATATTCCTAATGAGTTCAGATAAGTGCAAATTTAAAATAAAAATAGAAGAGACTACAATGGTAAAAAAAATGTTTAATTTACTATTGATACCTCTTTGGTTAGGTTGTCCAGTTCTTACTATTTATGTTCGTTTAGTTTATTGCTACAGCCTCGTGTTTGGGTGGATGGCGCTACATCCCAAACACCCGCAAAGCTTGTTGATAAAATGCTACGTCCTCTTGGGCTTGTTTAGATAGTAATATTATAGTAAAGTTATAATAATTATTAAATCTAACAGTGGAGACATGCACTAAACGTTAAGTTTGTTTAGACTGGTTTGCCGAAAACGAGGAGGTCGTGGGTCGTGGCGTGAATCCTAGCTTGGTGTAGTGTCAGTGGTTTTTCTTAAATAGTTTACCAGCCTCTCAACACAAGAGTTTGGGTCAATTTCTTTAAAATCCAACTTTCTCACCCCTATCCCAATAGTGTAATTAAATGTAAATATCTCGCGCGGATGGTAAGAAGCTGTTCAAAAACAAAAGTAAAATCAGGGTTTGAACGTATGGAGTGTATCAAGTGGTCGCGATAGTTTCATAGACAAAAATAGGCATCAATTGATGTAAGCCGCAGTTCTAACTATTTAAATTTTGCGTGAAACGTCCTTGAGAGTGAAATAATTATAACCTTTAATACAAGTTTTATACAAGCTATAAAATTTAAAACATAAAGTTTTTAATCCTATACATTTTGATACATTTTACCTCGATTTTGGCGTGAGCCATGTTTGGAAATATCAAACCACGTCTCAACTAAGAAAGGTGGGATTTCTGAACTTTTGCAACGAGTCTCAGCGCTCTGGTAGGGAGCCCCCTTAAAATTATAAAAATAAATGGTATACTGTGCACCGCATATACTTTCTCCCTCTTTTATCTAAAAATGAAGAAATTTAATTAAAAACTCATAAAATTTGTGAAACGAGATTAATAGACATTTTTGTAGAAACACGACGGAATTTTTTTTTAATCAAAATCCACCAAAGAAAGTGAAATAATATACAGTTGTTACAGAAACATATTGAGGGGAAAAGTAACACCTCTGTTCACCAAAGAGCAGAACAATCAACGCCCTATTTCTTCTGAGACCTCAATTTATAAAAAAAATTATATTTGCCAATAAATCGGAAACTTTTGATTTAATAAAAATATGTTTGAAATAAAAGTTTTGTATTTTTAATAGTACTACAATTTTACAACGATAAGATAATTAGTGTATCAAATAGTTGCGGGGAAATGATCAACATTGGATACATCCGCTTATGTAAAATACCCCCAAAGTCATTTTTATGGGGAAATGAGAGTTTCCCTTCTGTTTTAATGCTAAACAGTGCCCAAATGCGAATTTTAATCAAACTGGTTTCCTCTCTTTTTGCCCTCTAGTCAACTACCCTTAATTTAATTTTAGGGATGGAAATCTAATTCCAAAAATTCTTCTGGGGAACATTATGAAAACCTTAAATACCCAGTTTTAGCCCGATCGGTAAAATGGTTTTGGTTACACACCAAGATACAGACAGACAGACAGAAATACGGCAACGCTAAAACGACTTTTTCGAGTTCAGTGAGTCATGAAACGTGAGAATATATCGAAATCTCGAATTCTATTTTTTTTTTTTACAATCGCAATACTTTCTTTCTCTACTCGAGGGGTCGTGGGGAAGTAAGAAAGAGATTGTTAACAAAACTAATTTGCCACATGCTCTATAATACATATTTATTACATAGATATTCTGTCCAGTGTAAAAACTCAAATTTGGCGATCATAACTACGTGTTGGCTACCCCTGTACCTATGGACCAGCCATCAAGTCCCATAATTCACCGCGGTTATCCATTGTATCTTAATGGTCAGTAGCTAAGCCAGGTAACAATTGGGAGCCGGTTATTAATCAGTCGTTGGAAGGGACCACGTGACTTGATTTCCAACTGTAACATCCTCTCCTTTCTCTCTTTCTCTTCCGGTCATCAGGGATAGCTCTTAATTAGGATTAGGTCACGATATAAACGAGTGGGGTTGAAAAAGGGGAGAGGGTGGTTAATGGTTACAAACCAGGTATGGTACTCGTGTATTGGGAGGCATGGATCCAATCCTGGCCGGATGCATTGGGATAATTTTGTCTATTTTGATTCGTCCTATAGGTCAACCTTGTTAACTTTTTCCTGGTGATATTTTAATTTAAATCGCTGATACAACCAGTAGCTGTCCTATTCATTCATTCCCTCATATTATCTTGGCTTGACAAGTTCAGTTCACTGAGAGCTACAGTAGCCCCATGGCTTCTTTGGTGCTGACTGACAGTTCACAGCTGACTTATGACAGTCAACATTTAGGTATATACCTAAATTTTGACTGTCAGAAGTGACAGCTACTAAACACATGCTTTTTGCAGATCATATGGTTCGGCGTAGGGATACATAATTTGGTCTGGTAGCTTTTCAAAGCCGTCAGCTGTCAGCTGTGAGCTGTCAGTCAGCGCCAAAGAAGCCATGCGACTACTGTAGAAGTGAATATAAAAAGTTATTATATAGCCTATATATAATATATTATATAATATATAGCCTAGATTTTTAAAGGATTAAATATACATATAGGTGTAGTATATCCTGTCTTTGCACAGATAAACATATGTTGTATCTTCTGTGTCTGTACATACAGTTGTGTGTTCTGTATACATGTCTGATTGTTCCCTGTTTAGTCGGTTATCTCCTGCGTAAGCTGAGGCGGGATACATATCAAAAGGTGGTAAGCGATGTGCGATTATTATCTTACAAGATAGGTATCGCTTGTGCGTATTCAAACTGTGTTAAAGTGACTAAGCATCACTCAAACCATCACATCAGTACGATGACGACATATATCGTATGATTGTGTATTAGTATATTCAGTGTCGACTCAGACGGTCCTGTGTAGTAGCTCTGTGTAAGCTCAGGTGGTCTTGGCCAATAATATCTCCTGGGTCAGCTAAGTCACCCTTTGTAAATATCCTATGTCGGCTAAGATAAACATGTGTAGTATCTCTTGTGTTGGCTCATACATTTCTGTGTTGTATATTCGAGGTATGATAGTTCCCTGTGTTTCATCTCCTGTGTCAGATCAGACATTTCTGTGTTGTATATTCTAGGTATGATAGTTCCCTGTGTTATATCTCCTGTGTCGGCTCAGACATTACTGTGTTGTATATTCTAGGTATGATAGTTCCCTGTGTTGTATCTCCTGTGTCGGCTCAGACATTTCTTTGTTGTATATTCTAGGTATGATAGTTCCCTTTGTTGCATCTCCTGTGTCGGATCAAACATTTCTTTGTTGTATATTCTAGGTATGATAGTTCCCTTTGTAGTATCTCCTGCGCCAGATAAGACGACATGTGTTGTATCTCCTCTGTCGGCTTGGACAGTCATATTCAAGTATCTCCTACGTCGGCTCAATGTATAGCTGACGAGTTCCACATGGCCAGAGATTGTATGCACGTCGCAAGTGTTGTTTACTGCTGGTAATAAACACGAGATGTGTGTTAACTAACACATGTGGACCAAGATTCACACAGACCAATCACAAGTAGAGAACAAGTCTCGGGACAGGAAACAAACTGATCTCCAAGTTTGGAGTGAGAGGTGCGTTTATACGAGCTCTGAATCAGAAACAATCGCTGCCTCCTCGTCTGTTGCTATGAGGGATTGTCGGTCTCATAAGTCCATATTTATCTTTGTCTGAGTGTGTTTTTCTATGATTGTTTGTCTGACTGTGTAGTCCCTCTGACTATTTATCTACCTGATTGTTTGTCTCAATGAGTGTCCCTCTGACTATTTATCTACCTGATTGTTTGTCTCATTGTATGTTCCTCTGACTATTTATCTACCTGATTGTTTGTCTCAATGAGTGTCCCTCTGACTATTTACCTACTTGATTGTTTGTCTCAATGAGTGTCCCTCTGACTATTTATCTACCTGATTGTTTGTCTCAATGAGTGTCCCTCTGACTATTTATATACCTGATTGTTTGTCTCATTGTATGTTCCTCTGACTATTTATCTACCTGATTGTTTGTCTCAATGAGTGTCCCTCTGACTATTTATATACTTGATAGTTTGTCTCACTGTGTCTCTCTGATTTTTATCTACCTGTTAGTTAGTGTCACTGTATCTCTCTGATTGTATGTTTAATTATCTGTCTGTAGGGCTGCCCTTAGGGTTGTGCAAACGGCGCGGGGGCGCAGCGCCCCGCGTTTTGTTTGCGCGCTCGTATAGTAGGATCCCTGTATAGGCGATCTAACAAATATGACCAGAGTGTTAAAATAAATAAAAACAGAACCATGTGAGTGGTTTGATTTATTGAGTGAGTGGAGCGAGTTCTCAGTTTTAACTACACCGATTTGCATTTGTCTATCTGTGGTGGATATGTCTCATGTTAACTTATGAACCCATCAACCGATTTAATTCAAACTTGGCAAATGTGTTCTTTATACAGATAAAGTTCATTGGGGAGGAAAATTTAAGAAGGGTGGTGGATAGAGCAACCCTTATATGTAAACACAGTTCTTGCATTAATTATTATTTTATTTTCCTTTTAGGGCATTTCTAAATATCTTATACGGCTGAAATGGGTATATAGGTGCAAACTACCGTAATGGTATTAAACATAAATTAGGTTTTTTAATTGATGAGGGGGAGGCAGATAAATGGGAGCACCGCAAACAAAGTTTGCCCAAGGCACCAAGTCTGTTAAGGACGGCCCCTGTCTATCTGTGTGTTCCTCTGGTGTGTGAACTATTTTATTCATTAGCTTCCTAGCTGGTAAATATAAATTGGTGTAATGGAAGAACTTCATAAGTAAAAAACACACTGGCTTAGAGCTACTAGCAAGTAGTATCGGCGGGAATGAGGACAAAAACGTTCATCCTGTCTAGTCTGATTTGCCTGTGACGGAGAGTTCGGCGGCTCTAATGTCAGCTGGGAATATTGGGGTAATTTTTCCTGAATGTTTTCTTGCTCCCGTTCCACATCAATGTGGCTGCATTCCTCTAGTTTACACCTTCATCATTTATACCCCAATCCACGCAAATATCCTGATGGCCCGGAAAGTTAATGAGACGCAGCAAAAAATAAGTAGATCAAAATCAAAGAAAATTCATTTAAATGTTCTAACACAGTAAAGAAGCCTCATTGGTGGATGAAAGGTCCAAAATGTCAGATTCGCTATTGGTGGGGAGGCTGGGTTTCGGTCTCCAGCAAGGTGCATTTGTGGCGGTTTATAACTAATCCCTTTTATCCCTTCTACTCGTACAAGCAAATGGTGATTATTTTATTTATTTCCAAGTGTTTATGTCACTGGATGCTAAACCGAGAGTGTAGGAATATAATAAGTTGTTTATACATCCAGTGGGGCCATGTAACAGTCCGCGCATATTAATAATAATGTAAGCCTCGGAGATAGCACCTGTTGCTCTCTATATGAAGCTTTCAAATGGTGGCTGGAGCCAAAATCATCTCTCTTGCCAGAACGGAAATAAATATTGCTTTCACTCGCTACAACAAACCATCAACCACCGTGATCTTGGCTGAGAGTGATCATTGGACAACAAACCACCAACCACCGTCTTATTGGTTGAGAGGGATCATTTTAAAACCAACCATCAACCACCTTGAATGAGAGGGACCTTTGTACAACAAACCATCAAAACCTTGGCTTAGAGGGACCAATGAACAACAAACCATCAAACAAGTGATTAGTCTTGCAAGTTCCCCTCGAGCCTGTATCCACTAAGATATCTCCTAGCAAGTTCCCCAGCGGCCTGTTTTCTACTAGATCCCACTCTGCTTAGTATTAGTCTTGTAAGTTCCCCTCGAGCCTGAATGCTCCACACATGTGCCGGTGTTGCAAGAACCCTCTCCCTCATAATATGAGCGTGTGTGTTTGCCAGAGGAACGAGAGGCGTGGGAAGAGGATTGGAGAGAGAGAGAGAGAGACTCGCTGTGAAGAGAGAACTGACACACTAGTTTTCACAGTTCGGATTTACACCATGGAGGGAACAAGTGTGCAGCATAATGCCACTGTCACTGCTACTGCTTTTACCTTAAATCCTGTTCAGGCTATACGCATATGTACTGATTACTAGGGAGTTCGGGATTAGGTAGGTTGAATGTAGAGGAAATATACCCGCATTCACGTGGAAGGTGAGTGAGAAACCATTGAGGGAAAACCACCCTTAATACACCCAACCGGGATTCGAACCACGATCTCTTTATCATTCATCAAAAGTCTAGCCTATTGCGAGAGTGACGCCCTAGACCAAGCAGTCACTGCTACTACCAGCAGGGCTTTTTTTTTATATGTGGTTGATTCGCTGACCGCTTAGTCGTGACATTTTGAATAAATATGAATGAATGTGTATCTGCAGTTCCTTTTTGTAGCCCATTCCATTTTTAATCAAGACTGGTTGTTGCTGGGATAGTGACGAAGATAAACTCAACTCAAGCGATTATCACGTGGTCTAAACCATTGAACTCCAATAAGGCTGGAGGTCAAAGTCTCAAATCCCAGTCGGATGAATTGGGTGGGGGGTTTCCCATTTTTGATTGTTTTATCGTTGTGGATTTTCTTTACACTCCTCCCAATAACGCAGGTGTATTTATTCATTCTTGATTTTGGGCCTACCCATAAATTAAACCGCCATCCGACCGGTTTATTCACATATTTAGCTGCCTGCATTAATGTGTTAGGTATAAGGACGGTATAATTCACTGTCACTGTCACTGTCAAGCCATACTAGGCGAGACTGACGCCTTGGTCTGTGAGCCCACCGTTTCAGATAAACAAATCAAGATGTTGCTAACGTTTAATTTATTCCCGTGAAATAAACCGAGCCAATTAAACAAACTATGAGTGAGATGACTGACCTGGCATTAAAAAGAGAGCCGTGCATAGAGGAAATAGCGGCGAGTAAACAGAGGATGTTAGATAGAGAAGTGGCGAGACAAGTTTCCAACAGCGGCTCTAAGTCGCTACAGAAGACGTTTCTGTTCTCTTTGGCGTTTGTTTGACACATGGAGATGTATAGTAAATACACGCACATGTCTAAGAAGACCACCACGAACACGACGCGTGTAGATTGGTTGTTAATTACTGGCTTATCCTCCGTGGTCTCTGGCAGTAATTCACCAGAAAGGGTGATGCCTCCGGTGATTGCCGCCTTTGATAAGCGAGATATTGACTTGGACAAGCCAGATACCACCTTTGATAAGCGAGATGGCACCTTTGATAAGCGAGATGGCACCTTTGATAAGCGAGATGGCACCTTTGATAAGAGATATGGCATATTTGATAAGGATATGCCACCTTTGATAAGAGATATGACATATTTGATAGATATATGACATATTTGATAAGAGTGTGTCACCTTTGATAAGAGATATGACATCTTTGATGAGAGATGCCACCTTTGATAAGTGAGATGCTATCTTTTATATAAAAAAAAGTCAAAACATCTTGAAATGTCAATTTATTTTTAAATTTGTATCTTTACTTTTATTTTAAAAATTATGTTGTATTATTATTGCTTCGTTTATTCTCCTTTGACGTTATCCCATGTGCCCTCTTTAAATAAAGTTGTGAATAGTAATTATTATCAGTAATTTTAGTTTGTGGGTTGGGCAGAGGGGGGGTTGTTGGTTGTTGGGCACTTGCATGAAGTCCTGGGGCCTTGGCCCTGGGTGGTCACTATCCTTCCATCTCTTTATTCTTTCTACACTTATTCGTAGATTTTAACAGAAATAAATAGGGTGTATTTCAGGTAGAATAGGTAATTTAGTGCTTCGTCCCAAGTCTCTTATAATCATCAATTTATGCAAAATCTGCATAATATTAGGTAATTAAATTTGGGATTTGAGCCCTGTTAATACGAAGATGGTTTATCTTCAGTGCTAATCAGCAAATTAATTAATATAACAATATTTCAAAATATTTCACTAAGAATATTTTAATGGTAGAGGTTTTTATAAAATTAGGTTCAAAAACTTCAACATAGTCCACGGAATTTAAATTAATCAAAATTTAAAGATGGGTGGCTAAATCATCTGGAAATTATTATAAAAAGTTTATATCCTAAGAATAAAAAATAAAAATTAACATAAATAAACGCGTATTTAAAACAAATCAAATTGTGTATTAATTAAGTAAAACAAGAATAGTGATCGTCTAGTTCAGAAGTGCGATGACTCCAAACATTTCTTTTTGGAGCTATTTATACCATTCGATTGCAAATATTAGGCTTTATCTGGTTCAATATTGTGTCAAGTCCCTAGATTTGTTAGATATTACTTTAGAACTAGTAGTCATTTTTGTTTTGTCTAATTCAATACGGATCCATTTCAAAATGTAGCATTAATGAATTGAAACACTAGTTAAATACCATATCATTTTGAGATGTGGCAGATACGAACTGGTGGCGAAATATTATAGAACTGAAACACAATTCTTTCCCCTCAGTACATCTCGAAATGTATTAGTTCAGAACTATAGTTCTTAATACAGTAAAATATAGTGCATTCAATCATCCGGGAAAAGATTAATTATAGGGGATTATTCGTTAATGTGCTAGACCTAAGCTATTTTTAACTAAGAGTTAAGAATAAGATATTTAATGTTTAATATCACTCTATAAATAAATGTTACGACACAATCGCACTAGCTTTCTCATATAGTGTATTATAGCTTAGAAGAAAATGTTTGAAAATATATTTTCAGTAAACTGAACTTAAGTACATTTTACTAATAAAAACAAACACGTCACAATAAACAAAACAATAAAAATTCTTGCTATTTACATTAAACTTAAAAAAAATATTTTTAAAATATTTTTAACAAACTTTCAAAAATAAGTTATTTTTACCACCCTATAATTATTTGTAATTTGTAAAAATAAAGAAGTATTCTTATTTATCATGAAAAAATACTCAAAGATAACCATTTTTAACTCGATATCTAAGATCAATATTGAAAAATGTCATATTTTCTATAATTTGTCTTAAGTAAACTATCATTAAATTAATTTGTTTTAGAAAAATAAAGATACGTTATTCATTATCATATAAAATAGTCCCCCGATATTAATTTTGTACAAAATCAATATAGATATTTTCAAAAATATTCAAACTGCACAAAATTCAATCTTCATTGATCTACTATGAAAAAATGTATTTATAGTAACTTAAACATCTAATTATTTATTATGTAAAAAATTAACAGGTACCTACCCATTTTGAACCAAATAGCTAGAAGCATTTTTCTAAACATTCACATTAAAAAGAGTAAATAATAAAATACTCTTAAACGGATTATCCCAAAAAACAAGTATATAATTTTATTTGTCACATAAAACCTCCCCAGTTAAACAGTTTAAGCGAACTTGCTAGAGCAATTTTCAAAATATTTTTACCTTCGAAAATCATTCATAAGTAGATTAACCTTTAGCGAATTTTTGCCTAAAAAAAGTGTATACAGTATTATTTGGGAGATCAATCAATTATAAAAAAAATCATTAGAGCCATTTAAAAAAATCTTTTTTTTAAAATCAGTCTCAGTAAACCACCCTCAAACAAATTGTTTCCCAAAAAACCAATATACAGTATTATTTTTCATGTCAAACAAATCTTAGATATGCATTTTAATCAAAACCGTGTGAGCCATTTTAGAATAATTGTGAATTAAAAATAATCACTTATCAGTAAACTACCCTTAATTTGAGGGCTAGGGTCAAAATAAAATAGAAAGCCCGAGGTATAGCCCTTTAAAATCTAAATATCAAGTTTGAACAAAATTCAGGTAACCGTTTCGTATCCGTGGCCAAGGGCAGATAAATAGACAGAAATGGTAAAATACACTTTTTTGAGTTCGGGTTCACATAAACCGTAAAGTTTCATCATAATATCGAGATCGATTTTTTCACGATTACAATATTTATCTTTATGTAAAAAGACACTGTGTTTCAATTGTACAATGATTATCGATTAATCATTATTAAACTCGAAATGTATTTTTTTACCCGTATTAGCTAAACGCATTTAAATGTGAACAATATTAGGATGAGAAATGTAAAACTTAGAGTTTAGAGTAAAAGTGAATTTGTTTGGAAGGAAAATGAGAACATATTTAGGGGGGATAAAAACCCTAAAGTAGGGCTTACACCCAGCCGAGATTTAAGACCCAACCTCCATGTCACCGAAAAACTAGATTAGATGAATTGAAATTTAGTCTGTGTGCCCATTTATATGAATAATTAATCTCCTTAGAAGTTTTTTAAAACTTAGCTAAATCACTAAATATAATGATAAACAAGAGGTTATTAAAATGGATTTAATAGTCAGCTGCATCAAAATATCATAGGCTATTCTTAAATTGAAAAATGACACATGGACAAGGGAATCAAACCCAGGACCTTCAGCTTACTCACACTATGCCTTAAAATATGAGTGAAGAATGACCCTGAACACGGAACGACTCGTGGATTGCTCAGTAGTTAGAACATTGACGTAATAAGCCAAAGGTGCCGGGTTCGATTCCCACGTCCAGGTCATCATCAACTGTTTCCAGCCTGTGGCTGGTCAGTTTAGTAAAATGCCTCAATCTTCCTCTATTCTTCCCCCACTCTTCCTCCTTTAATTTCTTCCATTCTTCTCCTCTCACTTGAACACTTTATGTTATTTGCTCCTTCCATTTCTTTATTGGCCTCCCTGCGATAATTCTCATTACATGCCCATACCATCTCAGTCTTGCGTTCTCTGTGCGTCCAGGTGTGATTTTTCAATTTATAGAATATAATAAGTTTTTATTTTTAGCTTTAGTTCAAAGTTGTAGGTATATTTATTTTTTATACCAATCGCTAAGTTATAAATAAACTCTTTTTCCACATATTTATGCCTTAAATTTACTGATAAGTTTGTGTGAACGGTTTGATTTTTTTAAAATTTTAACACCGCGTCATACTACCTGTTTGGGTTTTATGCAATTTTTTAAATATATTTTTCAATTTTTTTTTTATCAAATTATTTTGTTTCATTTCAGTTAATTTTCAGTAGATCTTGAGTCATAATATTTATCATGGTTTCAATAAACAACGAATAAACAGTTTATGCATTTTTTTATTAAAACCATTATTTATGCGTGCGTAGTTTACATATATGTATAATCAGTGATTTATTGTAGTTTTTATAATACCTAAAAGACAAGTTGGCCTACAGATAGCCTTATTTAACGTATAATAAAGTTTATTTTATTTTATTAACGTACTTTTCTATCACATTTTACTTTTTTTACTTATTCATTTTATGATAGAACTTTTTTTTTTTCGTGTCGTCACCTTGTCTGATCACAGCACAAAATGTGTTGCCATAAAATACAATTTCTCCTAATGTGCTTTTTTCTTCTTATACCTCCTGGATAGCCAGTGCACCCAGAAAGAATGTGTCGTCTTCCAAGTCAATCATTCGCACACATTGAATGTACTCTATCGGTTTTAGTCCAGTTTAATTCTACAACGCATTTACCTAATTTTGGAACTCCTACAATACATAAATTTCCAGCGAGTTCACTTTAAATTTGATGAATGTTAAGCTTAAAACTGATTTAACTCTGAATATCTCAGCTTGTTCGTGGTAAAGTTCAGTTCTTAGATAAGATAAATCATAAAATGCCTCTCAAAAAGTATAAATTAAATGTATCATATAATATTATATGCATAGCAACTTTAGGAATGTTAAAATCATTAGAGTAAACAAGTAAAAAACTGATTTCACAGATGTAGAAACTTTCAATTTGTAATAACTCAAAACAGCTTTTTTGGAGTTATCTCATTTTAGAAGCAGACGATCGATATGCAAATTAACTATTTATTATAAACGATTTTCTTTGTTTCAAATTTTGGGAGTTGAAGATAATGGTAAATAACTGTAAATGAGCTTTGCACAGCTTAAGGCTGTGCCTACCACTTTTGTTTTAATTTCAACGCTTCAGTGGCCGAGACATTACTCTCGTGTCAGACTGGTCTGTTGATAATGGGGATATCGGGATTCAAATCCCGTTCGAATCTGTTGGGGGTGGTTTCCCTAAATGATTTCCCACACTTCTTCCACGCAAATGCAGAGTGACTACCTCTAAAATGATTCCTTCCTCATCTTTACCTCATTATAGTAATTATCATATACGTAGGCCCTATAACGCTAATATATGTAGTGTAAGAAAATTACTGCTTCGGAACTGTTAGTTTTATGTGAGTTTAACTAGAAGATTGTAATTTTAGAACTGTGTGCTGATAACCTCCGATTAAAGTTACTAAAGTAGCCCCATGGCTTCTTTGGTGCTGACTGACAGCTCACAGCTGACAGCTGACGGCTTTGAAAAGTTACCAGACCAAATTATGTATCCCTACGCTGAACCATATGATCTGAAAAAACATGTGTTTAGCAGCTGTCACTTCTGACAGTCAAAATTTAGGTATATACCGGAATGTTGACTGTCAGAAGTCAACTGTGAACTGTCAGTCAGCACCAAAGAAGCCATGGGGCTACTGTAGTTACCTTTAAGTCGAGTTAATGTTAGCCCTCAATAGAATGTTCTCGTCACCTTAAAGTTGGTGTGAACTAGTTCAAAATAATGATGTTCCTACCTGTAAACACGCCGTGCGGCAGGACCCCGTAGTTTTGGAACAGCAGCCCAGCTCTGGAAGAAAGAAATTTGAGTTGATAAAACATAGAGCAGATACATATATGTCCGCCAAGTCGGCTATTAAGTCTCTGGTGGTGTTAAGTGGGTTGCTATGCTTTGGGCTGATATCCTTGATTCAGTAGTTGAATAAATTACTGGGGGGGAGGGGACTGTAGTAATAGTAGTCTAAGGGTTGAAAGGACAAACCCCCACCTCCCCCCAAGCGTCGGAAGCAAGGTGGGCCTAAAGGTACTCAAGGATATTTTTGAACATTGGCTAAGGGGGTTTCAACAATAAAATAAAAGCACCAAATTCAAAAGAGTGCTAAGCCCATCATAGATCCCCTCATCCCCCGCATCGAAGGGATGTAAGTGAAATGGAAAGTAGGAAACCATTAGTCAGTAGGGACAAAAGGTATTTTTTTAAGCTACATATTGAGCTTTTTTCATGGAAGACACAAAGGGCAAATCAATTTAATATTATTTGTAGGAAAACAATAAGTGCATAACAAACTCCCGCCCCCTTCCAACCCCTCCTTTCTTATTATTTTACTGCTGGTAAAAAAAAGAGTGGAAGGACCATGTCCCTCCAGCCCTCCACCCCCCCCCTCCCCCAACTATACTGCTGTCTAGGACAGTGGTTTTCCATATTTTTGTATTCACGGCACACTCTTCTTTGTTGTGAGTCCTTGCGGCAAATTTAACGTGCAAGTTGGCGACACTGCGGGCATACGCATGCTCAGAAAAACTTATCACAGTTCAAAAGAAAATACGTGTGTGTTTGTCCTCTATTCGAACACGAATTGAAATTATGTGTAAGAAACGACACGTTAAAAGGTCCTCATTAATGACTCGGCTCTTAGTAAATGATCAGGAAAACACGTTGGTCTATACTAGAGCTTTCGAACATTTTTCTCCTATTTCTTATTAAAAATTATAATTGGATGAAACTACTTTTGATATTTTTTTTATCAACAATAACTGAGCTTCGAGACACACCTAGTGAATGTCGCGACACACCCTTTGAGAATCACTGGAGGATAAGGATATGGTGAAGGCCACGTTAAAAAAAAATTGCGAAAATAGACTTGAAAAAACACTAAAAAGAATTTCAAAGTTTCTTTTTTTTACTTTACCTCCTTTGAGTTAAAAGTACAGCCAAACATTTGGAACTATAGTGAGACGAAAAACAAAACTAAATGTAAATACAAACGGAATATTAAACATCAATAAACTTGAGGAAAGTCCAGATGAAAATATTTGAGCACTTGAAGAGCCCTTAACAAAATAGGCGACAGTTGATAGTCGGACAAGGGTCCCCGTCAGCGCCAGAAAATACACAATATTCTGATGATAGTTTTAAATGTCACCAAATTAAAAATATTCCATGCTTGGTATATTTTTTGATTCATTGAGTATCTAGTCAGAAATGTTGGTTTCCTTGAAAGCGTGGAAGAAGTTGAGATGGTCCAAAGTTGACGAGAATAGATGCTTTGACCCTACGGATCTCCGCCCGTCCCTAGTTCAGAGATTTATTAATTATTATAAAATATATACAAAAAATTGTGTTTAAAAAAAATCAGTAGACACGTGGCTAAGGCTTCAATCCTGTCTGATTTGCAATGAAGCAGAGGTCGGCTGGGGTTTGAATCCCAGCCGGGTATATTTTCTCTAAGTGGTGTTATATTCTCTCTGCATACCAATATAAGTATAATACCTCTAAATTATACTTCCCTCACCCTCTCTCCCCCATTAGTGTAAATACGTTGATAGCCCAGAGTAAGTAAGACGTGCAGAATGAAAAAAATGTAGACTTAATTGTATACACCCCATTAAAATAACTCCACCATACAAAATGTCCGCACACTTAAGCTTTCACTTGCCCTCTACTGAGTGGAATAGTGTACAGGATGTTCGGAAACGCATAGCCCAAACTGCTCATATAGTTTGTTTGGACCAAAAGCAATACAAAATATCTATAAACTTATGTCCGAAAAACTATACTAATGCCATTAAATTGTGTTTAAAGCTACGGCTTACAGCGCCAGGAGAGCAAAGCTGTTCAAGCATGTGTACAACAGGTTGCATAAGAGCTAGGTGTGGCACTACGCACCTCGACAATCTTGGAGAACGGCAGCAGAACATACCATAATAGGCAATAAACAACACACCAGTCCATCTAGAAAGGCAAATACGTTCTGAGGGTCATAATTAACGGTTCTACATCACAGAAAGTGCTTGCCATTATTACATGTGCAGTGCCGCGTGCCTAACTCCTATGAAACTTTTAAACGCATACTTGAACAGCTTTGCTCTCCCGGCGCTGTCTGCCGAAACTTTGAACGCAATTTAATAGTATTAGCATAGTTTTCCGGATGTAAGTGTATAGGTATTACTTTTGGTTCAAACAAGCTATGATGTGAAGTTTGGGCTATGAATTTCCGAAAAACCTAAATAAACTATCTATTAAGTTAATGGTGCTCAGCTATTGATTTTTTGAGAGCACTGAGAACGTTCTCGGGTTCTGATAAAGCACGAAAAGCTGAGCGTTAATCAATCTTGTTGGCGGAGACCCTCACCGTGATGTTTCATCGTTAAATAAATATGATAATTGTGTTCCATTACAGTTGTTCTGAACTTACTGCGGCCTATAAACACCATTCCAGTGTTCTCCCTCGATAGAGGAGTGTAAGGCGAGCAGGTTCGGAGATCTCGCCCCCGCCACAAGACATTCCGCGTGAAACCTGCTCTGTCCAACTGCACTGGGACAGTCTTTATTCACTAGAGGGGTCAACTCTGTTCCGGTTACAGCCAGTGCAAGGCTCTGGTAGAAACAACCTTATACAGAGTGGGTCTTCGTTGACGGCCGGAAAATAAACGTTAATGGCGAGGTAAAGGAAGTAACGTTACTTCCAAGTTTGAAGAAGTATACCCTGATTTTGATTGGAAGAATAGAAGAGAAAGTAAAAGATATATTTCTTTGCGACCAACATTGATAGCATTTTACTATATTTTTTGTGTTATTTTATAGGTATTGTTAATAAATATATATATATATATATATATATATATAAAGTGACAGCTACAGATCACATTACTNATATATATATCAAAAGTGATAGCTACAGATCACATTACTTGACGTATGAATATATTAAAATTGTTTTAGTAACTTTATCAACTAATTTCTACTGTTATTCCTACCAAACTCAAACTATAACGTTACTGGCAAGCTTAAAGTAACGTTACTGGAAAGGTCAAGCAAGTAATGTTACTGGAAAGGACAAAGAAGTAACGAAACTGGCAAGCTTAAAGAAGTAACGTTACTGGAATGATTGAAGAAGAAACGTTACTGGAAATGTTGTCCTAGTCATATTGACTTTATTTTCGTGAACATTTTAGGTAAATATAACTCTTCCGGGCAAGGTTATTTTACCTATGGCTAAGCTATTTATCATATATAAGCCTTTATTTGCACGGACAGGATTGAAACGCGTATCTCAGATTACACTGGTCAAGATATTCTATGTCGAGAGTGGAACCTAACAAAGTGAACGACCGTGGCCCATTTGCTAGCGCGGTGCTAGTTTAACGACCGAGTGTCATAGGTCGTATGATCAGGACTCCTCAACACCTCTGTAAAGGTCCCGATAGTTAACCTTCTATGAACGACCATGACAATGAGATGGGTTACAGGGATTGTGCGTGTTTTTTTAACCGTCAGGAGCTCACAAGCGGTCGAGAGCGTTGTTCAGTCTAGGCAGATTTTAGTCATCAGATAGTGCCAGAGTAGTTGGCTATAAAAGTGATTCGGTATGGACTAGAAGTGTGGTTTCATGCGTTAAAAACCTCTACTAAACTAGTTTCCTTATATCGTCCCCTTCAATTCAGCCATTAATAACTTTGGGGTTAAACAGAACAATTAAAACCCGTGCTTAATGTTTTAATGATTTACTACATAGGATGACAAAAGGAAAAAAATTAAAACATACCCCTGCATTATTATTTTTAACAAGTCAGTTTTGCTATTAAAACTTGTATTTAAATTTCTCCGATCCAGAGGTGAGCCAATAAGGGCTTCCCAGCTCGACATCCGCAAACCAATAAAACCCCGGGAACGTGTCAATAAAACGCCAGGCGGACATAACCTCCCAAAGCTCCTCTGCGTGTCCGAGAGGCCGGATCTTCACGACAAGGGGGCACTTTGAGCCCGTGTAGCAGATATATTACTTTCTTGGATTGCTTGCTTTATTGTCTGTCTGTCTATTTGTGATGTTTATCCCCCTTTGCCCCATTTCTCTCCAACTTTATAGACCCGCCGTTAATAGCTTCATATTTTAGCGAAAGGTACCAGGCTGGGTGTACAGTCTGTCAAAATACATACAAGAAATTATGTATTACAAACAAATTAAGATGTCAGTTTATTATATTTTTTAAATTTTAGTGAAAAGATAAGAAAGCAAATAAAAACTTCTTGTGATTTCTAGTCATCGTTTAATAATTTGAATTTTAAAGCATAATATTGTTTTGTAAAATGTTTTACAACCATCCAGATAAGCTGATTTTATATGATTGAACATTAAACCATTTCACCAGCATGGGTCACGGATTAGATCATACACGTTCATTTAAATGATGTCAATTTTTGCGTATTGTACAAACTGCCATGCTAGTTCACAGATTACACAGGGGGTCGGCCAACTTTCTGATAACCGCCCAAATGTTGTTGTTTTTTGACTTTGGTGGGCAGGTTTAAAAAAATATATCGAGCAAAAAAGATCAACTTTATATTTCTCATATAGTAGTAATTAATTATTAGTGTATGTTTAAGAACACAATCATTTTTTTTCCAAATCCGTTGCGGGTCAAATAAAATCAGTCAGTGGCCGGATCCAGCCCACGGGCCGTAGGTTGCCGACCGGTAGGCTACAAGATGTACAAACTGCCATGCCAGTTCATACACGATGTACAAACTGCCTTGCCAGTTTATGAACGATGTACACACCAGCGTACTAGTTTACACCGGCTGTATAAACTGCCATGTCAGTTCATGCACGATATACACACTGCTATGCCAGTTCATACACAATATACAAACTGCCATGCCAGTTCATACACGATGTACAAACTGCCTTGCCAGTTTATGAACGATGTACACACAAGCATGCTAGATATACACGATGTACAAACTGCCATGCCAGTTCATACACGATGTACAAACTGCCTTGCCAGTTTATGAACGATGTACACACCAGCATGCTAGTTTACACCTACTGTTCATGCTAGACGTATTAAATGCCACGTTAGTCCGGTTCTGTGCACATCAGGATTTCCTGTGAGTTATGCGACCATAGGAGTCATAAGGCCCTCTCCAGGTGGTACAGGAGCCTTGTGGCCTCATGAGCAGGCAGTAAGGTCACACAACGTGTGGTCTAGAACAGCATCCTAGGGACCAGTAACCTGGCGCGAGGGACCCCTTCCAAATCTCGCACACGCTACACACTTGAATAGGAAGGGTGTAGCTCAAGTTTAAAATTAATATTTTGAAGTATCCTATGCTGTAATGTCAGTGTGCGGACAGTAACATACCAACCTATAGTGGTTAATCTAAGGGGGAAAAGAGAATACAATTTAAACAAACGCATCAGTATACTCTTAAAGAGAGAATGAAAATCATAATTACTAGCCATAATGTTCTGGCCTGATTTTTAAACTATTATTTACCGATTCCAATCTAGCATTTAGTTTAGTGTTGGTATTCTAAATAATATTATAAATAAGTATTATATTTTAACATTTTAATTAATAAACATGTTTGAACCCTCATCAAATCTTTTCTAAGTGGTCAGGGAGACCAACTACAAGTATAGAGGTCCGTGGTTCCATCCTGCCTGTGGCTGAGTGGTCAGGAAGACTGATTACAGGTCTAGCAATCACATGTCCTATCACCTATATGGCCTGAAGAAAATATAGTGAGTGTTTAAGATGAGGTGCTAGTGAGCGTGAGTTTAGGGCAGTATTTTCGAAGTTTTTATAGCATAAACATTTATTTGGCCAAAATGAAATCAAATATTTCTTCTATAGAATCATAGAGTTTAGTTTTCCGCACATGCTAATCTCAACAGTTCTTTAATATCTTTCAAGGGTGTCCTGGAATTTAGTGACAACTTTTTCTCTGCATTTAAAAAGTTTGTCACCAAATGCCGCTATGCTCATAAGAGATATTCAAGAACTCTTGAGATTATCATGTGCAGAAAGCTAAACTCTATGTTTCTATAGAAGAAATATTTGATTTATTTTTGCCAAAAAAGTTTATGCTATAAAAACTGCAAAATTAATGCACTAAACTGGTGCTCACTAGCACCCCACCTAAAGTAAATCACTATTTCCTGGACGCCTGTGAGTCACGTGCAATAAATCACATTAGGCCCATTACTAAATCATTTGAACCGGAATGATTGAACCAAGATATTTAATTCTCGTCTAGAATCTTACAACTTTTTGCCACCATTATATTTTCTTTCTTGCTTATTTGTATGACAATTTAATAATACAAATGAAAAAATTCCATTACCTTAAATTGTATTATTGTCATTTACATTAATATTCATAGCAATTTTTTAAATGTGTAAAATTCATAATCCTCCAATGAGCTACGATCTCTTCGGATCACGTGTGTGTATTAATGACCGTCTGCAACGTGTCTTAGCTCTCGATAGACGGACCCTTTAACGGACAGTTTTAGCACCAGCATGCAATTTATAATAGGTATTTCTTGAAATAATTTGATGTTTATAAAACAATGACTCACGCCAGTGGGCACATGTATTATGGCGTCAGTTTCTCTGGTCTGGTTCGCCGGTGACAAGGAAGTAGGGGCCTCGAATCCTAGCCGGCTGAACTAATGAGGTTTTCCCAAAATGGTTTCCAATTCTCTCTCTACGCCAATGCAAGTAGATTTCCTATAAATTCCCATCATTTTCATCCCTACTACGTTAGTGTAGATACGTGGTTGACCCGGACGGGAAGGTCAGTGCATGTAAAAGTGATAATTATAAGAAGAAATATATTACACATTATTGTTGGAAAGTGTCACCTATTAGTAAAAGGATATAAAAAGCACGATTCAATTTAAAGAACATAGGTATCGAGAATCGGCTTTTATGAGGAAATATTCTCTTATTTCGAAGGTTTATGTGATCATTTATTTCAATGGTACTTTTTCAATAGTGTAGTATCATACTGGTGCTTATCGTGAGGTTTTTTAAACAATTATTTTTTAAATTAAATATTAAAATATATATATAGCACTTCTACTAAAGTGTGCACTAATAGTTAGTTACTTCTAACACTATTCAAACTTGTATTATTTTAAAAATAAAATTATGGTTTGATTACGTTTAATTTTGCTGTATTTCTAATACGCAAGCTAGACCCTTAATTATTTTAAAAGTTAAATTGCGATATTACGAGTAATTTGTCCTAACCTAAAAATATAGCTTGTCAAAAATTCTTCTAACAGGGGGGATAAAACGCGGCAAAAAATTTAAATCTTATATTAACTTACCTTGAGCTGTTATCAAAGAATCATACAGAAGAAGGGTTACCAATAGTAACAGTGCTACCATGTTGAGAGACTTCAAAGATAGATAAAATAACACATGCGCTCACAAGACTCCACACACACTTGCAGCTTCCTCGCTAGACCAATCCACACGCGACCATTACTAGTCAGCGTGCGACACAAAACTAAACTAAACACACACACACGACCGAGACAAACAAGAACCTCCAGTGGGAAGGCGTGGGATCTAGCGCCGACAGCGCTCCTGGTGGATGAGAGGGGGTCAATGTCCTCTTAAAAGTGTCAACTAAAGGAGGGGAGGGAATGTTCCATGGTATATGGACTCTTCGGGGAAGTCGACTCGTCTATAGAAGTGGAACAGTCTAACGACTAAAATTAATATTCAATAGCCAGTAGGAACGATATAATTACTCGAATAAAAACATTAAAATGTATTTGAAAAAGTATATATCTCGATGGATGACAAAGTAAGGTATATTATCATGTATTAGAAATAAATCCTTAGGATAAAAGTGCCGTAGAGTAACATACTTAAATTTTACTGTCTAAAACATAAATGTAGTGTAAAAAACATCGATATCTGTTAAAATCGACACCCTTGACGAATTAATATTGATTAGCTACATGAAAGTAGATATGATTTAATCACAAAAATAGCTTTTACCAGAATTGCCTGGCCATTGCTAATAAATGGTGGGCGTGTTGATAAACATCCCAAACAATTAAGTCGATAGTAAATCATTCATGGAGAAAGTTAGGGAGCGAGATAGTTAATGTCGATTAAAGGCTTCTAAATATTTTTCCGGCTTTCATTTTAATCTTTCCGCGGTAATCAATTACATCCAGAGTCAAACCTATCGAAGTTTTCTATGATTGTTTATTACATTGATGACTATTGCATTGTTGCAAGGTATGATACAGTGTGCATTTTGATTTGAATGTCTTTTAAACGCTGTTTTAAAGTGTCTCAACATACGGGAAGATTAATGTATATGAGAGTAAACCACGAGCATTAAGTTTTTCTAGAAGGTTTGATCATAATAATCATTCTTATTCAGACTTAAAAATTATTGATCTAGCTATTTCTTAAATTATTAGGTTTTAAAGTTTCTTTTTTACTACTTGCAGTTCGACCCGTTCTTCGCGCGGGTAAGCTGCATAAAAACTATATCAAATCAAGAAGACCTTCAACCTCTACCACCAACTTTTTTTTAAGTTCCTTTTTGTACAATACTGAGCTAAATATTTGGATCCCCTTTTTATAGATAATCTCTGGTTTTTGTATGCGTTTATTTTTAGGTTTTTTTTCGTCAGCCTATACAAAATTAAAACTGTCTTCCATATTGAGAAAGTTTTTTTTCTATTAGGCCTTGGTTTTCGATATTTTGAAAGGACTCCGTTCCCAATATTCTGGTCTTTTCATTTTGAAATTTAAGAATGTTCATCATACCTTTATGCAGGACTTGTTAAAGGGCTTCATGTGCCCTAAGCGAGACTTAAAATTTGCACCCCAGTTGTATTATGTATAATATACAAAAACCGCGCCCCCTGCGTGACGCAACATAATTTCAATTTTAACTTTATATTATTATAGTGCTGGCCAACAGTCATGAGACCTCTAACAGACCAGCAATAATAATAATAATAATAATAATAATAATAATAATAATAATAATAATAATAATAATATGTCAATACACCACACGCTAAAATGAAAAATGATGAAAAAGAAATAACTTCGATTTAAAAAAAAATGACCCTATGACCCCCATTGACCCTTAATCAATGTGTGCAAAAATATTATCCATTATTTCCTTCCTTTTCTCTTAATATTTTAGATATCTTTAAATTAAATATCAAAGTGGTTCTCCGACAAGGCGGTCCCGAATGTCATAAAACTATAAAAGTGATTATGTTTGAAATACAATTTTTTTAAATAATCTTTCAAAAAAAGATACAAATTTGTATGTTATTTCTTTATTTCAAAATAATGATTAGCTTATTTGATTTAAATAATTATGTTTTAAACACTAACAAAATGTTCAACTGAGCCCTTAAAACTATTGGGCTCTAGGCGACCGCCTTTATGATGGTTTGTGTTAGTCCTTCTTGTCTGAAAAATTCTTCTCCTAAAAGTTATTTTTTACTTTTACTCATATGCAACCCCTCCCCCTTAGCTTCCAGCGCTCCAATTTAAAATTTAAAATGTTCAGACTTTTATGTTTATTTATGTTTGATTGCCAAATTTCAGTTTTCTACCACACAAAAAAACTTGAATAAATTAGTTTTGGAAACTATTAGCTTCCTCCCCCACCCCCCCAACCCAACATTATTTCTTTCCAAATTTTAAGATTTATTTGGTTATTTGATGGGGTTGGCCTAATGTTGTAAATTTTAAACATCTTCCTCCCCACTCACATTTTTCCAATTACCACTTATAAATTAAAAATGTTATGATTCATTTGACTATCTGGTGTTGTTATTCTACCTGCTTCCCAAATTTATGTTTTATACAGGTCCTAAAAGCTTTTTTCCTGTTTATACCTCCTTTCATTATTTTCTGGAGTCCAATTCAAACATTTCAAATTTACATGCTTTTATGATCTTTACCGACCTGCTGAATTTTAACTTTCTACCACATGTATGAGTAGTTATGTTTCTATTAGTTTCGTAAATTTTCAACCACCCACTCCTTATATCCAGCTCACTATTAGAAATTTCAAATTTCAATATTTATTTGGTTATCTGGAGTTGTCTTTCCACCTATATGCCCAATTTTAATTTTCTACCTCGTATAAAAGCATTTTTATAATTCCTCTTCCCTCCTCCATTTCCTAAAGCCCCATTTTGAAATTTCAAATTTTTATAGTTTTTTTGTTATAGGGGGCAATCTCTCTACCTTCCTTCCAAATTTCAGCTTTCCAGCTTATCTAGAAGTGACTTATTTTTTCTGAACACACACACCCACTTACATACAATTTATGATTTAAGTATTTCTAATTAGACTATCATTTTGACCCGTTCTTCAGACGGGCAAGCCATATCAAATTATGACGTTCAACACCCAGCTGCAATCATTTTGATAGTTCCTTCGTGTATAATCCTGAGTTAATTATAGCAATAACAAATCAACTACGCTATTAATTTTTTTTAATCTTTGAAATAAAATGTAAGCTAGTCCCCAAATTTAGTGCACAAACGAACGCAATCCATTGACAACGCAATCTTTACCTAAGCACGATCATAATATAAGTGAAACGAAGTAATATACATTGTTACATAAGCATGGCGGAAAAAATAGTATCACATTTCATCAAATATCATAAATAAAATAATAGTCTCTGTTACAGAAACATATTAAATATTGAGCATCATGACTTCCCAAAGAGAATCATGATGCCCAAACTATGTCACCAAAATTTTCTTATTTTATTTTAATTGTTATGTGTCACTCTTAGATGGGCGCTAATTTATCCTTCGAGTTTTACGAGTGTTTAAGTATTCGCAATATTAATGGATCCACTTTAGTTTTTATATTGGTTTATTTTTAGACATTTCTCGTCTTTCTTTACAAAGTTAAAGTTTTCCGTCATATAGAAGAGGATTTTTTCTATTAATTTAGGAAAGTTTTAGCCCCCTTCAACCCCATACCTCCCATTTCCCAACACCTGATTTTAAATTCTAGCTTCTATGGCTATGTGGGGTGGTCCTTTTAGCAGCTCCGTGAATTTAAATTTTCTTTCATGCCAAAATGTATATTTTCTAATTATTTATTTAAATGTCAAATCACTCCCCCACTCACACGCAATTTTTTTAGTTACCTCATCCCCACTTTGAAATTTTAAGACTTAATTGGTTATTTATGTGTTTATTACGTGCCTACTAAATTTGAAATTCTAACCAGATCCACAATAGTGTTATATTTAAGAATCAAATGACCAAAGCTATTATATTTGTTTTAGTGAGGATTTACTGGCCTCTAGATATCATATTCTGAAAATTTAAAAATGACACCTGGACACGCGAATCGAGTCCGGGACCTTTGACTTAGTACGCCAATGCTCTAATCACTGTGCTATCCAGGAATCGTCCCGTGTCCAGGATCATTCTTCACTCATATTTTGAGGCAGAGTATATGAATATGATATTTAGATGCGAGCAAATCCTCACTAAAACTAATATAATAGCTTTGGATATTCGATTCTTAAATATGCGATCCCTTACAATTATAATAATTGTTTAAGTGGGAGCAATATGCCAACTACCTGATAGCTCGTGATCTTAATAAATCACACATTAGTAGCCGACGATTTCCGCACGTCCATCATAGACTCTGCCTTAAAATATGAGTGAAGAATGACCCTCATTATGGGACGATTCCTGGATATCCCAGTGGTCAGAGCATTAACGTATCAATCCAAAGGTCCCGGCTTCGATTCTCGTGTCCAGGTGTCATTTTTAAATTTTCAGAATATAATAGTGTTCTATATTAGGGGGCTAGTTGTTTAAGGTCTTCTATTTCCCGGGCTTAAATTTTGTAATTTCAGATGCTCAGACATAATTCTGCTATCCAGGAAGGTTTATTTACTTACATGCCGAAATTCAATTTTCTACACGCCTGAAATGTGTGTTTTATGTAATATTTGGAAATTTTGAGGTGATCCGCCCTCCCAATTTTTGGCTTAATTTTTTAAATTTAAAAATGTTTAGACTTTAATACTGGTTGAGGTGGCTTTTATACATACCCGCATGACAAATGTCAATTGTCTAACATTGTCAGATGTAGTTTGTTCTTTTAGTTTTGGAAACTATGGAACCCTTCATTTTAGCAGTCCCTTTTTAGAAATAACTAATATTTAACATTTATTTGTTCATTTGAAGTAAGTTCTCTATATTCCTGACTGGGGTTCGCTAGTGTTAATGCTCAGTTATAAAAGCACTTCCAAATGTGCAGTTGGTAAAACATCTCACTATTTGCCATGTCCATAATAAAAGTACCATTGTAATCGTAATGGGCAGTTTGCGTAGGTTTTTTGAGAAAAGGGGGCTGGGTGAACCTTGTAACATTGAGTTACATTTGAACTCGCCCCCATTCTAAACTTCATACATAACTCGCCGCAGATTCATACTACCCGCTCCAAATAATATTCAATAATATTCTAAACCCTACAATAGTACACTTCACTATTGTAGTTCCTGTAAATTGTGACAACGTAATAGACAATTCTAATCAATAAAATCAATTCTATAGAACTATGAAAAACATTGGAATCTGTGCTCACCAAATCTATCTTGTGGTTAGAGCAACGACGAGCTACACCGGGTAGTAACAGAGACTCCTTCACCGAAGTCAACCCCGACTAAATCAAATAGACACTAAAGACGTCCCGAGCCAAACTATCCACGATCAACAGAATAGTACCCACCTGCACCCTGGTGGGTAGTTCCAGAACTACAGAAATAACGTTCGATTGAAGAATCGCTGCTCTAAATGAATAATGGGACAATAATATAAACAAGTTACGTCATGTTCCACTCCT